>JAAGNO010000607.1:41604-55260 GCA_033439905.1 Ceryle rudis | reverse complement strand
AAGTAATGCAAATACATATTATATTTAAAAATATAAATATATACATACATGTATATAAGCTCTATCAGCAATAGGTGTTCTCGTATTTGAGAGCAAGACCAAAACCCAGACTGCACTACTGATCTGTTTAATTTTGGACCCACATTTATAAAACACAAGTAGCTATGATTAGGGATCCTGACCTTTGTTAACAACTCTTCAGCTATTACAGTAGAGCTGTAGGATAAGGAGATGGGGGTGACATTTAGATTTCTTGGGATTGTTCAAACTGTGAGGCACTAAGAAACACTGTGCAAGTGTCTCTCGAGACTCCAAAAGAAACATCTTATAATGAAAGAGATGCTGGAAAATATGTGACAGGCAGGTAGATAACACATAGTACTGGTAAGTTAGTGCATGCAATAAAAATTTATAAGCAGACAGAGCTTTTCTCTATTGAGAAAGTATCTATGCACTGTGCTCCTCTCTTTCTCTGTGCATATATGTACTTAAAGACTAAATTAGGAAAATAGTTAACTATTATGAATGAATTTATAATTGGAACCTTGTCTTCCTAATTGTATTTTAAGTGGATTTGGATTTAGATTGGCTTCTTAGCCTTGTTGCAAACCTGGTTTTGGTTTAGTTGTTTAACATGGTTTTGGCTAATTTTATTCTAAAAGTTACTTTATCTGCAAGCAGTGCTGTATCATCTATAATATCATCAAAATATTTTTAACCTTGAAGAAATGTTACAGAGATATATCAACAATACTGGAATGTGAAAAATTTGAGTTAGGAAAATGAAAACCAAAACATTTAGAAAAAATGTTTCAGTCCCCCAATAAACAGCAAAATAATTTACAAATAATGAATATAGTTTTTAACTACTCTGTAACAACTGCAAATTCATACAACTTTCCAATTACTTTTAAATATGCATTTTATTTTTGTCTTTAACTAGTTTTCATACCTTCAATAGGTTAGAAGGATAGTGAAGCTATATACTTGATTTGTGGATTAGCTGTCCAGTTCTTACTGATGAATATCTGGGCTAAAATGCTGTTTGAAATTTTTATAATGTTGGCAAATAGTAGCAAAATAAAACTTAAAAAAATATGCTGATGGTCAGGTGTAATTCTTAAAAGAGTATCATCATAACCCATTCCCCTCTCAACAGTTAGGCTATTTTGTATGAAAAATCTTAAGTTTGGCACTTGATTATAAAAAAGGATATGAAATTGCTCATGCATTTTAATACCTCACTCTAGAATCAAGACCAAAGTAAATGTTGTATATGAATCATAGAATAACTTGAGCTGAAAGAGACCCAGGAGGATCATCTGACTCTACTCAACTCCTGACTCTACACAAGGCAACCCAGAAGTTAAACCATATATCTAAGAGCATTGTCCAAATGCTTCTTGAACACCAACAGGCGCGACATGAATGTCAGAGTATTCCCTGATGGGGATATAGGGTGGATTAATGTCACCTAATTCTGTTTGAGTTAATTTTTTCTAACTAATCAAAGACAGCAGCTATTTTAGATGATTTTGTGGGGGGATAAGATGAATCACTCTTTGAGAGCACTTATTTTAATTGACAGGCATCTTATTTCAAAGTAGACATCAAACTGTTGGTTGGTAGAAATGGGGACAAATGAACACCATATCATGAAATATAATCAACAAATTTAATACTTTGGGTGAACAAATAGAAAGTAGTCTGCAACAATTACTTCCCTGAGAACCCTGAATCTTGCATTTCCTAATGGTTGCCTAGAACAGGAGATTTTTCTTGCCACACGAAGTCTGGCTTTTGATTTCTGAAGATGCAGTGGTAAATATACAGTTGGTACAGGACCTATGATGATGACAGGAATATATTGAAGGATAAAGTGTGTAAAACTTCTAAAAAGTTTTAGTATTGAAAAATTATAGTCCCAGTTTCAAACATTGTCTTGATAACTGTCATGGTGGATGCTAATTTATGGGTGTGGTGCAGCACACCAAGGTCACAGGTCAATTTTTACTGTGTCTTGAGAATCATCAAAATTAAGGACATGTAAAATACTTACTAGGCTTAAGTATGAATATTTCATTAACAAATGAAATGAGAGGAGTCAGGAAAAAAAGAACCAAGCCCAAGCTGAGCAGCACAGGTGATAATTACAGCAACAATGTCTTTTATATGTCTCCCTGTGGAAAAGTTTATATAAAAATGACACCTTTGAGAATGACAGTTTTTTCTTCTCTAGGAAAGTTAAGACAAACATACATCCTTTCTACATCAATAACAAATCTTTTTATTGCACAGAATAAGGTTAGATCTGTTCCAATAATAATAGAGTACTGAAATGCTTCTTCAAGGTGCTAAATATTTCTGTTAAATCCAGTTCAGAATGTGTACTTGTACTCAGAAGAATATAATTCAAGGACTAATGTGTATTGTTTAGTTTATTGTGCTTAGTCAAAACAATTTTTAATTGGTAAAGCTGACAAGAATATCAGATAAAACTAAAAATAAGTGTTTAGTCTCTTTAATTAGGCCATTACAGAGTTAGTCAGCTGCAATAGCAATATTTCAGTTACAAATAATCTTTTAAGGAATGATATTAAGAGAGGATTAATATGCATTCACCTAAGCATACTCTTCGGTGAATGCTGATAGCACACAAAATTTTAATTGCCCCTTTTTAGTACTCATCACTTTCAGACTTTTTTTGCGTGAGTATGAAAGGTACAATTTTCACTGGAGAGTGTGAAGTGAATGAAAATATGATGAGGTCCTAGATTCAGTCTGTGAGAGACAGCTAGACCATGGATGGATAAGCAGTGTATGAAACTCTTTAAGATCCTAGAAAAAGCTAAATTCTTCGAAGAGGAAGCAGGATTCTGCTCTGTAAGAAGCTGCTCTGTGCTGCTTATTGTTTTAACCAAAATAGTAATTTTAGTTAAAACAGTAAGTTCCACATTTCAGTAGCTCTTCCTATGATCTAGAAAAATCTAATAGTTCTAGCAAGACAGAAACAAAGTACGATAACCTAAAGTGTATCTCTCCAGCTTAACAAAAGCCAACACACATATTGAAGCTTTGTGCATATGACATTTTCAGAGGAAAAGGGTTTTGTAAGTTTAACTATCTTAAATATTTTACTTAGTAAAGTAAGCAACAACATAAATATGTAAATTATGATATTTGTCAAGCATATAAAGATAATTTTAAACAGATATTAAGCGAAGGTAATGGAAACATTTTAATAACCTATAATAATCAGAGTAAAATATTATCATTTTCTTAATGACTTCTTTTGCATTCCTATGGATATTTATTCCTCACAGAAAGCAATTCTAACTAACTGTGAATAGAAAATGAGACTGAATTTCATAGGCTTCTAACTATTATTAATTTTAATATTAATGTTCCCGATAGATCACATATTTCATTCAAATTACTTCTTCTCCCCAACATAGAGATAAATTTTTAGCATTTCATTCACATGTATTTTAAAGCTTACCTATATGGCTGTATCAGAGGGAAGAGAAGGAATATGGTATCAGAAACCTAGCAGGCAGTGAGAAGAATCTCCCTTCATGCTGCTTCTCCTGCTAGTCTGTGAAGACATGGGTCTGATGGACAACTTTTTCACTACATCTTTTTGTTTCCCTAATATGGGTTTGGATGTTATCTTAAAGAAGAAAAATTATAGTACCCATAAGAACTGCCAACCTGCATCTTGTGAACTTCATAAGATTAATTAGTACTGTCCTCCCTAACATGAGGACTAACATGCGTCCAGAAGCTGTGTATATTGAAGAGCTTCAAGAACTAGGCATCATCTTTCTCACAGTTAGCAGGCAAAGACAACCTCTCACCTCACTCTTTCCCCATCCAGCTTTAACATAGTCTCTGGCCTCTTCTAGAAAATTGTAAACCATCCATCTCAAACACCTTACTGTACACATCACACACATATCCTACATAATGATTCAGCTGTTATCTGTCGTGCTGTGACCCAATACCTGATACTGTTATGGTAAGACCATTGCCAAAGCAGAGTTCAAATGCTTGCATGATTAAGGAAAGTCTTCCAGATGTTCTGTTTAATAGGTTCCTAGTTTTGTGAGCTTCATTACAGCTGCTGCCACCAATAGAATCTGCATCACAATGTGGGAGGAAATCCTTGTACTTTTGAAGCTTCCTTCTGCATCCTCTTGCATTTAAGAAAAAAAAAAAAATTACATTAATGTATTAAACTTGGGTACCAGCTTCTAATAACAGTAAATGAAAGCCAAAACATGAGAACAAATTTAGAGAACAGTTAAAGGATAGAAAACCAGCAGTTATATGTGACCTCCAGGTTATGTTAGCAGCTCATATACTATGACCTCTCATTGCCATGCATTAGCTGTGTGGTGGTTCTCTAAAACAATTCTTCCATGCATAAGCAAAGAGATGTAAAATTGAATTAGAATAGTATTACTGCTTTTCTACAGCAACTAGTGAGAGCAAAATTGGAACATTATATCTACATATAGTACCTACATTTCATGAAATGCAGTTAAAACCAGGGTAATGTTTTAAGGTTAATTATTCAAGAGATTAATGTGAGCTCTAGCTTATTTTACAGTAAAGATAGAGGAAGTTCAAACTATTTAATTCCCAAGAAGAGTACAGCATAATGTGATTACAGTCAACAGGTTTACAGGTAGAGAAAAGACATCTGACAATAGCTCTTTAACAAATACGAAAATTACATTAACAAGAATCAGTTATTGGAAACTGATGATCGATGTTTGATTTATTTAAACAAAGTTGAAAAATGTCAACAATATTAGCATGCTATTTGAAAGGCTTCTCTAGGTATTTTCTATCTCTTGAAATCAAGACTGAATGCCATTATTACAGATACATTGTAGTCCAAAGTTACAGCTTTTTTCAGAAATGACCAAAAGAAATTTGGTGGCCTCTTTCAGATAACTGAAAGCATGTTTATAAGAATACTCTTTGCATTTATAATCTGTGTGTTATTTTAATACAATCTTTTGTTTCATTAATGGATATTTTAGGTTCTCTTTTTGAAGCTATTAACCTTCAAACACTGAAAAAATCTGCAGTTGTTTAAGAAAAAGTCAACAGTAAAGAAGCTGAAATGATGTCTTTCAGCCTAAGGACATTTATGGGAAGTAAAGTTAATTGCTTGACTTTATTTGTAAAAACTGTCTTAAATATTATGTCAAAACAAATTATTATTGACACAAATGTAATCAGAAATATGTAAAAATGGTTTATTAAGCAAAGATGACTGATTTGTTTTGTTTCACTTAGATTACAGTCATGTTCCTAAAATTTGTCTCAGTCTACAAAACTTCTTAGATGTTTGTTTCCAAAACTCAGTAAATCAAATAATCATAGAATCTTTTAAGTTGGAAAAGACCCTTAATATCATTAAGTCTAACTGTAAACCTAGCACTGCAAAGTCCATTACCAAACCACATTCCTCAGCAGCACATCTACACATCCTTTAAATTCCTCCAGGGATGTGACTCCACCACGTCCCTGGGCAGCCTGTTCCAATGCTTGTCAACCTTTCTGGTGAAGAATTTTTTCCTAATATCCAACCTAAACCTCTTTTTATGTACCTTGAGTCCATTTCCTTTTGCCCCATCACTTGTTACTTGGGAGAACAGACCTGCACACACCTCACTACAACCTTCTTTCAGGCGCTTATAGAGACTGATAAGATAGGAAGACTTGCTGTGATTTGTGTGTGGTCACCAGTCCTACAAAATCAATATGCTTACGTTCTTGGGGTCTCTGTTCATGATAAAAGTTAAGACAGCTGAAAGTAATGTGTTCCATATTTACCATTTACACTGTGATGACTGTTTACTTGATATCAATAGATAAAATTACTTGAATGAAATAAATTTGCCCAAGAACATATGCTTGGTACCGAAAAAACCCTATGTTCTTTATTTCTGCCTATATATAAATTAACATATGATTTGCATAGACACTTAACATCTAAACAGAGTATAAAAATAAAATGCTAGCTGTGCAGAGAAGGTGTATTGAGATTAAAACTCCAAAAAGACATTATACTTTAATTGTTCACAGGCCTAACATCAGCTTTTACATCTACTTTTACAAGTGGACCAAAATTAGTAAAATACAATCAGTATTCTCACAATCTAGTATCCTCCATCATTCTTTAACAATTTAATTAAAAGATGGGCTATGAATCTTATGTCAGCAGATTAGTGTTTCACCATACACTGTGTAACAAATTAATCAGCAAAAATACAGCACTGCAGGATAGTGTTGCAATAACCTTTCGCTATATAAGCATGGACTTAGACTTAATTTTTAAACAAACAACTAACTGTTCATTTCTTGAACTTGAGGTAACTGTCATGTCATTCTTGTGTTATCATTATCATGGCAAATGAAAAAAAATTACACTCTACTACGCGCTTAAATGAGAACTGTAGATTGGATCATCTCTCCCAATTAGGGGTATTCAAAAAATATGAAACATGAGTGCTCTTCGGCTTTGTATTAATACAGTGGCTTAATCACAATTTCGGGTTATATAAGCGTAAAAAGGATATAACCTCTTGAAAAATTAATCCCAGCAGTCTAATTAATCTAAACACCACAAATTATATTCTCCTTCAGTAATATATTTTCTAGTACACATAGAAATATAAAAAATGGAATTTACAGATAGTCTCATAAACTTCTCTCTATTACTGTACTGTTACTACCTCCAGTTTCATGAGGTGTGTTAATACTTGTTGACCTTTTTGGTCATTTCTCTTTGAAGAAACAGTTGTGAGTCAGGTTGGCATTGTATTGTAAGAACATATCCACACTGCAGGTATAAAACACCTGAACACTATTTTTGTGTGCATCGGATCTAAGCACAATGACACAAGTGGTATGAGGACACCCGAGCTAATTTGGCTTTCTGTGTGTGCCATGGGGTCTCAGTGCAGTGCTGGCCTGGAGGAGCCTCCACATCAGTCTGTTGTGTTGGGGGACTCAAAACCACATTTGGGTATGTCTGCTCTGCAGTCAATGAAGCAAAGTAGGAAAACCTCATAATGTGCATGTTAAATTGATAGATCACATTTGGTACCTGTGCAAGGGCAAAAGTGAATGGTTGTATGTCTTTGCTGTAATTGCATAGAAGGAGGCATTTTTTCCCTGTAGATAAATTTAATGGAAGAAAGATTTGTTCAGACTATTACATTCCTTAGAGAACAACAGTGTTACTTGCTAGTACCACTTATAGTTTAATTTATGAAAAGTCACGATTTGGGAGTGCTACAAGGCATGACCCCTTTCTCCACCATTGTTGGCCCTAGCCTAACTAATTGCAGCTACCTGTTCATATCTGACAGGCCAGCAGATATGGCTATAGATGCAACCACAAAAAAAAATTAACATTGAGGAATTATTATTGGCCATAAAAGTACATATTAATGAGATAAATAACCAAGCAAACTGTAGCATCCTGGGTGAAACAAAAGTAGGAAACAAAGAGAAAACCTCAAGCAATCTGACATACTATGAATTCTGTTATCATTTCACTATGTAATGAGCATCAAAGGGAATGCTGACCAGCTTTTCTGTGCAGCAGTCCACCCAGCACTTGAACATAATAAACTTCATATTAGGGCATGACCTAAGTGGTGAGAGGCCAGTGGGGAATTCTGACCTTGTGTTGGGCACATGAGTAGAGATAAGTCTTGTCATTTAGACCTGCCACTACCTAGGGAGTGAAATTCCTGTGACTTGGCAGCTCCCCTGAAATCACTGACAATATCTGGAATGCTCTGATGTAAAAGCTAAGTAATTTATTATAGAAAAAGGTCAAGCTCATGAAATACAATGTTATATTTTGAAAGAGATACAGGAAAGTTAAACAGGACATACAGGACTGTTTTGATTTGTTTTCCTCCCTTCAGTTACCAGACTCTGATGCCATGCTAACTCCCAAGAAAACTCCTTCAGCTCCTGGATTACAATCCTATAGACAGAGCATGCATCCAAGTTTGCCTTCACAAAGATACTGATGATTGGGTTGTTACTGTACTCAGTAAGATTTCTGTTGCATATAAAATCATTTGAAGGCTCATTGTAACTTCTTCCTGGTGATTAATCCAACCTCTTCAACCTTGTGTCTTATGCCATGGCATTCTGCCTGACATGGACTCATATTTATGCCATGGAGATACCTTTTAATCTAAGTTTACTTAATCTTAATACATTTGTTTACATCCAGGTGTGTCAAACAAATATATATGCCTCTCTTTTTTTTGGCAGTCGGTTGGTGAAAGTAATATCTTCTCTGAATTCATTTATTTAAATTTATGTTTTTATAATATGTAACTTAGAATCATTCATTGCATGAATTTACAAATGAGAACAGTGACTGTTTAATAGCCCACTTGAGTGGGCCACTGCAGTGGTCATATCCCTTTTTCTGAGTGCACGAATGGCTATGGTACAATGGAAGCAGCAGGTCTGTGCCTCCTGAGGATTCTAGAGGGATGAAAATTCTCACAAGTCCAGCCCTACTTACCTTACAGTTTTGTGTCTAGAATTGCAAAAGTCAGATAGTAGTAGCTGAGGGTTAATTTTAAAGACCATAAACATATGGTTTGTCTGTTCCCAGCTGAAAAGATAAATCAGAAAAAAATCATAGTTGGCTTGAAAGCCATTTAAACATCATCTTATATAAAATGTCTTCAATCATGTTTAGTTCTATGGGGAGGATCTTTCAGCTAATTATTTTAAAAATACATATCCATACAAACGTAAGTACTCAGAGCAAAGAGATTCAGCTCTGGATTAGAGAATGCTAATCAGCTCCAGGAATACAAGCAGCAAAGCTAACAAGAGATTAGCATAGAAGCTACAAAGCTAACAGGGGATTAGCTTTCAGAAGAGCTTACCAGTTTATCATTATGAACAAAAAAAAAAAAACATAAAAGAAACGAGAACAAAAATAACTATGAGGGAACAAAAATAACCATGAGGGAACATATACAGCATAATATCATTAAGCTATAGCTGCAGCGAATATATTGCACTATATTTCGAAGCACAGGCCTGAACATACATGTCACACCAAACTGGCCTTACATCTGATGGGGTGCAAGCCTAAGGTAAAGCAAGGTGCTTTAAATTAATTTCAAAGCCTCATCCACATTATTCAGCAGTTGAGCTTCAAGCATGCTTCTCTCCAGAGTTAAATGGAGTCCCATAACAGGTAAAATGGGTTTGCTTTGGAAATCATGACAGTTGGGCACTGACCTTGGCTACTAGGTTGATACTACTTACGTTCCCAACCCACACCCACACATGAATATGTATATATGAGAGTACAAACCTGAATGACCCTTCAGCCAAAAAAATGGCATAATCTTTTTACCATCCAGTTAAGAGGCACTAAGGTCAAGAAGTTAGAAGGTTTGTACAAATAAGAGATCATATAAATAAAATGTTAAACCAATGATCTCCTAGGGAACACTGGAAATCATACGAGTGCAATTAAATGTCCTGAAATGTAGAAACTGGCACCCAAAACGTATTTTGTCCGCAGAACAGTAGAACTGAATTGGTTGTTATTGTACATATAACTTTTAAGTTTTGTAGGTTCTTAGAGTAATTATAACTCACTTAAAGAAACACCAAGCTCAGTATGTTGAACTGTACCATCTATCTGCACTGGAAGTTTGAAAAGACTGAGAAAGCTGAATTCAATTCAGAGAACTGAATTCAGTTCAGTTCACCTTAGGCTTCTAAAGCATGAACAAGGTTTCTCTGAATATTCTAGCTCTTAAGTTCTCTTCAACGTGAAGGTGCATTTGCTTTTCTTTACCTCTCTTCCATAAAGTGGGTAGCAGATACCTTCCTGATAAGAAGCATGTAACAGATTGTTCTTGTGATTATCACACATACCCAACTTAACTCTCATACTCTTACCTGCACTGATTTTCTTTCAAAATATTGCTTTGACCTGATTTTTAAAGTTTTTACAGTAATTACATATTAGTTTTCATTCAAGAAGTAATAGGAAACTTACAACACATAAGGTAATTGCAGTGAACTTCAGGTCCTTTCCCAACAGGCAACAAACCAAAGTCCCTTAGAAAGTTAAACACTGGAAGACACAACCTCCATACACTGGCAAATGAATCAGGAAACCTTCCTTTAATAAAGTTGGGAGTATATGTAAAGCATAATAAAAAAAGTTATGAACATCAGAATTGCTTACAGGCTGCCACTACCATAGTGGACACATGTGAAACCTCGTATGTATCTATTTCTGTTCATCTAAATCAACTAGTTTGTCCTTAACATACAAGGAGTTAACACACCCAATGTTCATTTGAAAGGCACTTACATTTTTAAACATTTAAAAATTTTAAATTTCAAAGTCTTCATCCCAGTCTTGTCTTTAGTTTGCAGAGAATGTAAGTTGACTACTGTGCTGTATCACGTTCACTAAACTTCAGCTGTGCATTTCTGATGATCTGAACTAAACTCACTTAGCAACATTTGTTCTTCACAAATATTTCAGTGAATCATATCTGTCACAGATGAATTAGCAGCATCCCAAAAGGATACTTAAATACATCTATGTACCTAATTTTCTACTGACAATGCCTTACAAGACCTTTTAGCCAATGCAAAGGGCAAATTCTTTACCAACCCTATTTAGTAGGCTGTTACATTGACTTTGGACAGCTGCAAATTAAAATTATCCACACAAATTTACTTGGGATGCTAGATTAATTACATTTTCCAATTTAATTATGCTGACATAATATCTATGACAGGTACATTGCACATTATTCCAATTTTGGGTCAGTCAGTCTCAAACCATTCATTCTTGAAGCCCCATTACTATTATGCCTGCATTAAGCTGAAGAGTGTATTTGTGATGGTGTCACACCTGAATGGTGCAGGTTAAGGAGGACATGGTACTGTTCGCCAGTCTATCTTCCCTCCATTACTGTAGATGACTAACCTTCAAGACAAGAGTGCCTGCATATTTTACTCAGATTTCTTGCTTATTACTACTGAAACCCAGAAGAATATCTGCATCTTTTGAACAGCAGCACTACCTTTAAAATTTAAAAATCCAATCTTTAGGTCAAAAGCAAATATGTGGAATTTCCTGTGGAACCCGTGAAGTAGATATCCTGTCCTTGTGGCAGTTCTGTGGGATGTAAGCAACTTAATCTTGTAGGCTTTACTGTCAGCCTGCTAAGAGTCTGGAAAACATTTTCAGGCTGATGGCAGTTAAGCCTCCAATACTGAGATCACCTGTTTCTATTTCACTGTGATGTAACTGCTACAGTTATAACCCTTTACCACAACAGTTACAGAATATGGTATCTGGCAATAATAAAACAGCAGAGTTACTTAAAAGAAATCTGAAGACTTGGCTTTTTAATTCCCTTAACATATGGTAAGTGAAGAATTCAGAGTCTGTTCAGCGTCTGAAGTCCCTTCTATGCTGTTGGGTAGTCTTGGCTTAAATAAAGCTGTTGGTACTTTGCATGTTATGCTCTATCTTCCTCCCACCTTTTTTCCTTCCCCCACGCCTCTCCTGAAAGGTACAGTCAGTAATGCCACCTGTAGTATGTTCTGGAAAAGCCTTCCACCTACACAGTATTTGTTCTGTTCTCACATTTCTTCTTTAATTGTTAAAAAGATGATAAGCCCTTGCTTGTGGTGGGTTGCCTTGGAAGGACTCCATACATGTTTTTTGTTTGAACCTTGGGGTTCAGCTGGGTTCTTTGGACTGATTGACAGGCAAGATAGAAGGTGCCTAAGATCTTCCTACTTTTGACAAGGTGCTTTGACATATTGCTTACTCTCAGTGACTTACTGCATCACACACAGTTGGATGGCCAGATTCAGAAACAGCCTTTCTGATCTAATGCTTGCTGATCTGTGGAATAATGTTAAATACTGACCTGAAAAACTTTACCAGATTTGAATGTTGTAATTGCTTTCTTTACACAGTGAGTAACATTCAGTCTTCAAGTTATCCTGAAGTAAAAATTCTGACCATTAACAAGTCAAATTTATATACAAGAACAGAAGAATATGCTTGCCTGTGTTTTCGTCTCTAGCAGCAACTCAGACATTACTTCTGTCTGCACAAAGTCAACATGTTTAGATGCTAAAATGCCAGATGCAAAAAGTCCCACAATTGCAGCTGACTAGCTACGCATAATGCACTTAGGAATTACTTTTACTATGCTTATTATATTTCATTCTTACAGGTGATTAAAGTTCAGGAGTTATGCTGTGGTTTGTTTGGTGGGTTTTTTTGCCATAAATGACAAATGTATTTCAAGTAATTTGTGTTAGGTTGTAAACTGTACATGATACCGGGTAAGTTACTTGCAACAAATGTAGCACAATTTCCTAACCCATAGACCCCCGAGATCAGGTAGCAGTTATTGAAGGACTTCTGCTTAGGAAGATTTTTTCCTCGCATTTGTTTGGTTTTCAACTCCTGATTGATATGTCTACATCTGCTCTCTTGCAAGAGAGATTACAAGTTGATTACTTGTTTTCAGAAAACGAAGTCCATTTAGCTGGCTTAGGAAATTATAAGGGAACAGGAAAATGGCAAAATTTTATAGCCTCTGCAAACATGTTCCTGATCTTTTTGTTAGGTTGCTAAGGAGTCACAATTGCTTGAACAGACTTTTTAATTCCAGCAGAATGATGGTCATCTATTTTGACATTTCCTAGTTACAATTTTTTTTTTTTTTTTTCTGTGATAGATATTGTATCAGCTAACCAGAGGGACACTTGGCCCACTCCTTTCTTAAAGGACGTTGGTTAATAAAACTTAGAGTGAGGAGGAATTGCTATTCTGACTTTCTGTGATGCTTCGAAGTGGCACACTATGCCACCTAGTGTAACTTTACTGTCAATAACTACATGACACTCATTAACTTCATGTCTATTACTAAGATCCAAAGCTGTAGCTGACACAGTTTGACCTAATGTGCAGGGGAGTCTGCATTCTGGTGGTGTTGTACCTTGGGTTCTGGTGCTCCCCTTTGGTAATATTAGAAAAGGACTATTTCCACTGTTTTGTCTCCACCACCCTACAATGTCAGTCATTCACAGATGCTACTCAGAACTAGTTTCTTCTGCCAAATCAAGATCTTTTGCAGATCAGCCATGAACAGCTCATGCACTCTCGTTGTAGGACTGGTAGAAGTTATCTCAATCTATTTCATGTTAGCACTGCTTTCAAGAGAAGTAACACATTGTTAACAAGCTCAGCTATTTAGCAATTGCTACGTCACTCCTTAGAATGAATTAGTAGAATTTGGGCCAAACTGAGATGCTGATGGTGCTAGAGGTGTTTACTGCAGACTTTCTATACAGTTTCTAGCTATGTAATCTGAATCTAGATATGGCAGGCTTCTGGAAGCAATAGTAGGCATAAGGTTTCTCTATTGGTATTTCCCTACTTGTGTTCTTGTTTCAATTTGAAAACCCAGTGTTCTCTTGGTATATTTTTATTTGAATTTTTAACATCAAAAATGGGAAGAAAAAAAATAATAATAAAAAAAAAAAAAAAAAAAAAAAGGAAGTACAGCCAGTTACTTTCTAAACTAG
>JAAGNO010000607.1:0-35165 GCA_033439905.1 Ceryle rudis | reverse complement strand
CAACTTTTTAAGGACCATTTAGTTTTTTTTTTTTTTTTCTTTTTTTTTTCCTTTTTTTTTTTTTTTTAATGATATGTATCATTATTAATTTGAGCTCTTAAATATGTACATTAATATGACCAGCAGCAAAACTTCTGGTTCACCAAATAATCCATGATATTAAGCCAGAAATTTTGTTCACAGTACAATGATTTCTTAACTGGTCATGTATTCTGTAATGGATTCATTAATTGATTAAATATTGACTGATTTCTTCTTAAAATATCTTTACCACTTCTGAAGAAGATGATGCATAGTGCTAAATTTTAAGCCCAAAACCATAAGTCTTAAATATGCTTCACTTTTGTTAATATATTGCATTTTTTTTTTTTTCCCACAAAAAATACTTGCCAGAATAATCATAATTTTATGTACAGCTAACACTGGCATTATAATTTACAGGGGGAAAATACACTGTTTATAAATAATTTTTTATTTTCCACATTAATCTTTTTTTTGAATACATGCCAGCTAATTTTCAAGGAAAGTCTGCCTTATTTCTGTCTGTGAATCTTCTGAACAGGGGTATGTAAGCATGTGGTGTTCAGCATGCCTACAGCGAGCCTCATACCTTCTGGAATAGTCAGACAAGCTAGGTATTAACTGTAAATGTATGGAAAATATATATCACATGCACCTTGAGCAAGTCAAATCATTTGTATAACACATATGCAGCTGGTGTGACATTGGCCCTACTGTAGGTGCACTGTATGGGTGAACTGGTTATACTCCACAGAGTGTCTATAAATCTCAGTGATCTAACAATGTAGCAGAAAATCCCATGTATCAGTGCTTCACATTCCCTCCTTGTCTCAAACTGAAACTGAATGTTCAGGTGCAAGTCTGAATGACAAAATCCAATGAAATCTGATTTCCAGATTCCACATCTAGTTCATTTCTCTGATGACTGATTCTTACCTCTAGTAATGCAGCTTCAGCCTTAAAAAGACATGAACCAAAATTGGATTGCTAGAAAATATCAGGTATATATATTAGATTGTTAGAAATATATATTGGATAGCTAGAAAAATATCAGGTGTCCTTAGTGCAGTGAAGACCAATAAAGACCACCCTTAATGCCCACTTTTGGTGGGCAGGGCTGCTATAAACCTTAACATCTTTGGAGCCACAGAGCTTGAGAAAGTACTCTTTCTCTGTGCAACTGTAAACCTAAGATGGTTTCTAGGCATGATCTGCAACTTCTGTAGATTATACAGGGAAAAAAAAAAAAAAAAACAGGTCAGGATAAGCAGTACTGGAATTGAGGCAGAAATAGCATATTCTGGATATAAATAATGGGCTGAAAACTGCTTGAGATCTTAGCAAAAATGCTAAATGAGGAGAAGACCTAGAGGAACTAAGCTACTGGTAATATTATTCTATCTGTCCTCCTTAGAACAGTCACAGGTGGCTTCAGCTCTTGTTCAGCTGTCATATGATGGAAAGATTTTCTAGGTAGCAGGTCTTTTCTGCTTCATGTGCAAACCCTTAAGCAACAGCTCTAAGAATGTGGAGTAAAATACAAAGGTCATGGACATTTGAGCAGATCAATATATGCAAATTAGACCTTGTTGTCAGCCAAATATCTACTTACTATAATTGGGGATCTTGGCTGCTCTCAATAAAACTAGGAAATGACTACACACAACCACCTTCCCACAAATAATTTAAAATGAAAATTGCACACTGTATTTGAAAGTCTGTAAGAGAAAAACCTGATCCGTGCTTGATGTGAACTGGGAAGCAGTGGAGTTATACAAGGGAAAAGTATTAATTTATGTCTGCTCAAACAAGTTAAAACAACATTTACAGCTAACTGAAGTGCAGCCTGCAAGAACTGTACCTGTATCAGCAGAAGTCTAGAATTAATAGCTGCTGAGGCTTTCTCTGAACAGGGGTTATCGCAGACACATCACCACACCTGTCAGGTTATTATATATAAGCAATGAAAGTTTCTTCATGACTCTGGAAAAATCCAATCTTGTAAATAGCTACTCAAACAGACAGAAGCCTCAGTATGAAGATATGGGGTTTGTGGAAGCAGTATGGCTTAAGGAGTTCCTGCCTTGGCGAGCTGTCACAGCTTCGTTCATCTGTTTGCTGGTTTCCCCTGTGGACTGAGGACAGCTTGAAGCATAAACATAAAGAGAGAAAAAGGAAGGGAGGAAGGGAGACCAGTATTTAAAGAGAGTATGTTGGTCCAGGTTGTACATGGCTACACAATCGTTTGGTTTTTCACAGATGACAACCTGGCAAGTTGCAAGAGCAGTAACAAGAGCAGGCATGGTGAGGTATTGGAGGGTAACAGGAGCTCCTGAAATCAACATTGCCAACCTAAGTCCTTCATCTAAAAATGAAAGCATTGTCTTCATATCACAGGGCATGCATGACAAAATGAAAATCTTCCTACCACTTAGAATAAGGAAACAGGGGGAAGATAAACAAAATTGCATTAACAGCATTTGATTTTAAAGTTAACAAAAATAAAAATAACTTCATCTTGTCATTCAGAATCAGTCATGCTCCACTTACCAGACAGACGATTCAAAGTTAATAAAGGAAATGCTTTATTTACCTGAATGTGTAATGAATCCATAGTATAATATACATATCTTTTCATAAATGTATGGATTCTATCTTCCACAGTTATGTAAGAGAAAATAGAAATAATGCATTGACATTTTGATGCTTCAGGACATGTGTAACCAGTAACTGAGGGGAATTGAAAAGAAACTTCTAAAAATAGGTCACTGCATTGTTCTCCCATTTCTTCTCTGATTTACAGTGGTCATTGTCAGGCAGAATATATTGGATTAGAATGATCAGTATTCTCATCTACAGTGTAGCTGTGATTTCTACTGAACAGAAACTGACTTGTCTGATTTTGTTATGGGTGCAACACTGTTAATAACTAATGGTGATTCTCCTAGTCTAAGTGATAAAAGACCGAGCATTATAGCAGTAGGCATAGAAACATATATCTAGTGTTACACAACACTTTACATGCTGTGGTATGCAATTTGAAAATGTTTTGGTTGTCTTCATGGGCTGAAGTTGGGGCTAAGTTCATCTCCAGCTGAAGTCAGTGTGAGTCTTTTCAATGAATTAAGCATGAGCTTAACCTTGCTTTAAACCCTCATAGATTTTATACAATGATTTTGTATATGGTTTCCTCTATGACTTTTTTTGGTTGGAACAGATACGGATCTACTTATCTCTAAAGTACATTGAAAGGGACTATTTAAAAGTGCATGACAATCTGTGCAAGTCAGACTGCCGCCCATTTAGGATCATAATTAGTAGAGGAAAACAGATACTGTAATGGTTGGAAAAAAAGTCTGCATAATGGTGTTTTCCTATAGAACACTGCTATGATTTCTACCACCAATGTTACGAGCTACTTGTCTTGAAAGAAGCCTAGTAACTCTGAGTTACTACTTTACAGAAGTGTGTTTAAAACCTGACATAAGCTAACAAGGGCCAGGCAATAAACACCATTTGTAAAACATACATTTTTTTTGGAAAGTACTAAAACTAAATTAGGCAGATATGTGTGTGTGAACAAAAATCAGAATTTGGAGGAAAATATGTTGAACAGTAAAGGATACGTACAAACTAAAACATTCTAAACAATAAGCAAATAATGAAGTCTGAATTTCAGTGCAAGACATATTGAATGTACTGTCAGGCAATATCACTTGGTCAAAGACTAAAGCAAACTGTGTGTGATCTTTAATGAATTGCAGTGTAGACACTGAGCTTGTCTGCCAGATGAAGGGCCTAAAGCAACTCAAAAGAAATCTTATGGGCTTAGGGACTAACAAATGTTTCAGATGGTAGTTTGCAGTCATGTGTAGTTACATGCCAGCATATGGACATAAAAACTCATGCGTATGCAATGATATGCGGGTATGTTATGTCAGCAAATTAACTGCATTTTTCATGTCTGCTACTGAAATTTCCTGCAAGACTAACAAAGATAGGTAAAAAATCCACAACATTGTCTATGCAGACAACTTACAGGCAGAAAAAGCTTTACTTTTTATGGTATCTGAGATGTGAAACATAAAAAACTAAAATAGTTTGAGAGAGATTTTATTGGATTTCTTTAACTTTTTTTTTTCCCCTATGTGCACTGAACTAGAATTTCAGGACTGCTGAGTGATGTCATTTTCCTTAATAAAATTAGCTGTAGGGTCTTTGAAATTTTATGGCTTGTACTTCTGCAGCATAAGAAATCAAAACTATGCAGTATTCCCAGTCCTTGTCAGGAGTTCCCAGAGGAAGGAATTAGTTTTTGCTAAACCACAAGAGTGCTTAGGTCATGGTGAGAAAGACACAGGGAGCATCAAACTAAGGTTTGTTTCTGAAAATGCTAAGACTCATTTGATGTTTCATACTTTGAAGAGACGCCTAGCTTTGCTGAAGACTGCAGCTGCAATGAAGGATGACAACTTGTTCAGAGGTGCTTTGAACAGAACTTTAGCACTAATTACAGCAAAGGCCAGACAGAGACCCAGGCACTAACATTTCTGCTAAAGAGGCACAGCAGGAACTAAGGATGAGCAAGTTTTGAAATAAAACTGCTTGCTAGAGCAAAGAATTTAGTCCTCATTAAGTAGTTTCTGTTGTTCTTTTTGTTAGGATTTTGGCTTTGTTTTTACTGTACTGATGGCTTGAATGCCTTTCAATTCTTCTGCAATAATTTCAAGCAATATATCTTGAAAATTATTGCAAAGGACAAACGAACAAAGTCTGTAACTAGAGTTTTAATACATATAAGCTGTACAGTCAATTCAGATTAATTTTTCCTTTTCCAATTTCTGTTGATTTTTGCTTGGAGTGTTTGAATAGTCAGTATAATTTTGCAAGAAAAATTCTGCCTGAGATATAAGAATGAAGTCTGTCAAAATGAAGGTGACAAAGAAGAACTCTCTTGCATAATTCATTTGGACATTTAAAACTCTGAGAATTCATGGAGGAGAGAATTGTGTAGGAAAAAAGGCTTAAAAAAATGAGAATTGGTTAATTCAGTAATTAGGAATTAGAAGGGGCCTCTGCAGGCTAGTCCTGAGGTATCACAGCTCAGTATAGCATGCAATTCTTTCCTTTGGCTAACCTCACTACCTGTAACAGAAACTTTCTTGGCTCCTAATACTCCATTTGGTAGCCTCATTTGTTGAGACCATCACTACTGTAGCACTTAAAACTTCTAGAAGAATTTTGTTACAACCTGTTTAAACCCCTCCTTCTCCACTAGCATCACCATTTAGTTCAAACAGTTCTCCCTCACAATATATATCCCTGCCCCTGATTTATTTATGGTCAGAAATCTTATCCCCTCAGACACTGCTTCATTGAACTGAATACTTTTCTAGTTCTCTGCCCTCACCTTGCTACTGGAAATGCCTGTTCCAATGAATCATGTAGCCTCTCTTCATCCCTCTTTCAGCACAGCCATATGCCAGCAGTAGCTTGGGCATCCTGTCCTTCTCTAATACATCAAGCTCACTGATGTAGCACTCACCTACATCTACTCTGAAGTTAGTTCTCTCTGATGAGATACAGAACAAAGCAGGAATTACTATAGTGTAAGAGATACCTTGAATGTTGCACCACTGACTTCCATCCATTCTTTGAGCACATTCAGAACAGTATCTATTTTTTCTGAACGGACACCATTTTCCTTCTTAGTGACACCTACAAGTTTCATCAGGAATCTTCCAACTTTTTTTTGCGAGGATTGTTTAAAAAACAAAGTCAAACTGTTCATTGAGGTCTTTGTTTTAGGTATGTGCATAGAAAGTCCCATGCTACATGCTGACCTACTAAAAACGGTCAGACATTTTTTTTGTTCATTACTGTGGTGGGTTTTTTCACTGATTTTCCCAGTAAAAGTTTATTGGTTCTTCAGAATACCAGTGCATTAAACTCTTAGAGAATGATTTTGACTTGAATTGGCAATAGAAATTTCTCTATCTTCATTTCTAATAGTCTAGTTTTCCAATTTATTCACCATTTTCCCTTGTTAGGAAAAGCTGATATGAAGGTTTTACTTTTGTCTTTTGGACTGTCTCAATATCATCCAAACTGCTAATGACCACTATTTCCTTATTTGGCTTTTATTTTGGTAATTGTTTTTTTTTTTATGTAGAGTGTTTAATATTTACTATTGGTTTTAATACTGTAAGATCAAATTCAGTCCTGTTTTAGGATATATTTATTTTATCCCTGCAGTCCTTGATCTCTAATATTAACTTTTTTTTAAATTAAGATTTTTGTCACACTTTTTCTAAATTCACCCTTTAATCCTAATATGTCATGTTAAATGGTTTTGAATCTGTTTAAATTTCCGATAACATTTTTACCTTGCTTAGAAATCGTATTCCTTTGATTTTGAGAAATTTTGAACCTCTCTTAAATCAAGTCTTCCAAGATCTTAGTTCAGCTACTTTTACTAACCAGCTCTCTTCAATGATCAAATTGAGCTTCTGAAATTAAAAAAAAAAATCTATCATAGAACCTTATATTTTATTTAACAGAAATAAAGCTATGATAGTTGATAACACTTTTCCCCACCCCTCTCTCACCCCCATGACCATCACTGTGATCACATTTTAATGTCTTACTGAAATCACTTCTGGCATCACAGTCTGTTAGTGATTAGCTGATGAAAAACTTTGTCAGCTATGAGATTCCAGAGTATACAGACCTGTAACTGTACCTTCAATACTGACATAATCTTCTGTACTCATTCTCTTGATATCTGATCCAAGGACTCTGTTGCAGTTCTATCCCAATACAATATGGTTTATTAACCTTCCCGAAAATAAATTTTGTCTTGAAGCAGATTTTAGTTTATTCTTGGCTATCTCTTCTTTTTCCTTTGCATCTGATACAGAACCACATGCCATGCTATTCATCATCTTTACTTTTATATCTGTCCTTCCTGAATGATTTGTGCCTGTCAGTAGCTGTGCTCTGCCATGATTGCGGTGTTATTAACTGCTTCTGGGTTCTACACTAGTAATTCTGGTAGCACTGTTTGATATCTGGGATCCTGAACTGAACACAAGCTTTTTGGCTACTGCATACTGTTTTGTTGTCCCATCCAAACCTTTTACTATTTACATTACTTACCTGCAGTTCTCGCCTGTAACTATACATTTTTCTGATATCTGATACTGTTTTACTTACTGCCATACAGTCATTTATCAGTATTTCTCTGTATGTTTTATAGTCACATGTAAAGATACATATATACCTTTCAAAATTCATTTTCTAAAGCTTTTCTTGACAGTTCAGACCAATCTTAGCCTAAGCAACATTATTTCCCTAGACTGCAAAGTAAGTAACCCCTTCTCTATTTACACTTCCGAGCGCTCAAGCTTTCTTTAACCTTCCTTGAAGATTTATTAACATTTGAGTCATTTGTTCATCTGCCTTGTTGTGTTTCCCTTTCCTCCCACAGGTCAAAAAAAAAAAAGAAAAAGCTGAAGATAAAAAGTTTCTACTGCTTTAACTTCCTTACCTGCCCCAAAGGACTATTCCATCTGTTCAAGTAAATTCTAATATGCATTATTTTCTGAAATTTGCCAGGTGATGTTCTGCACATTGAAATGTATCCTTTTTAGCCTCAGGTGCATATCTTACAATAAAAAATTCTGGTGTTATATTTTACATCTGTTTTTGGCATTCAAGCTGGTGACAAACAGACCTGTCTTTGGTAGGAATCTAGAATTGTCTCTCCCTTCTCCACTGTAATCAAGGAGAGGGAGTTTCTCTTAAGCTCCGAGTTGATGCCTCACAATGCAAAGCCTTCCACTGGCAGAAACACAGCAAAACTAGTCCTTAGTGGAATGAGGTGTGCTTTTCTCTCACTAGGCACAAGTCCCTTTCATATTCTCTCTTTCAGCTTTTAAACTCATCTCATGACAAGAGACTAAAGGTTATTAAAGACAGTGAGAAACTTTGTTATATTTTCAATAAGAGATCAAATCTATATAATCTGTAGTGCTTCTAGTTTAGTGTTTTCCTGCAAATATACTTAACTTTACAGTGAGTTCTCTTCCAGTTTCAATGTTCTTTTGTTGTATGAGTGTCTGACTATATAATCTGTGTCTCCATTTTCTTCCTTATTCAGTATACTTGTTTCTTGCCCTCTTATTCATCTCTTGTCTAAAGTAACTCATCATATGAAATAAATTCTGAAAGAAAATTTAAAAGCCCTTACATTTCTTTTTAACTCTCGTGTTAGTCACAGGATGAAAGCAAAACTGATGAAAGCATCTAACAAATACAAATTTTTCACTACATTTTTTTTTTCCCTTTTTCTTACAGATTTAGCTAGCTTTTACTAATTTGTGGTAACTAATGTCATTCTAAAATAGTCAGTTCCTGAACAGATCAAGTACTTCCATCATACATGGGAGTGATGCAGATTTCTCATCTGGTAATTACAAGACTGCAACTACCTAGTTTTCTCTTTTGGCTTGCTGATACAAAAAAAAATATAACAACCCACAACCCAAACCAAAACAATAAACAGCCAACAAATAACAACAGCAACAAAACATTTATCTTTCACACTCTAAGACATGCAACATATCAAGAAAATATATACATAAAACACAGAGGCAAATAGTTAAACAGTAATTCATCAATACACAGCATATCAAGCAGAGAGCTTCAATCTTTGCATTACGTTGGAAGAAGAGAGATCTGTAACTGAAGTCAACACAGAGGACAGAACTCAGTAGTTCAAGAGACATACATTTCTCTCCTGACTTTTTCCCAAAATGAGCTTTCTTAAAGTGATCATAATGAGGAGTTATTTTAGCACCAAATATGCAAACAAAATATTTTCCCTGAGAAGTCAGAGAACCATTACTGAAGTTCATATCAGATACTATCTTTGATAGGGTATAAAAGTCTTGTGAAACTAAACAGATTTATATGATCTAAGAATTTGTCCCTGAAACTGCAAACTTATCTCACCTAAACTCTGCTTCTGTTCTGACCACCATCCTCTGCATCATGTGTTTTGACATGGCAATTTTTCTCTATAGGGACAGAGAATATTTTCTTGCCATCCTTACTCCAAACTGGAAAGTATAGAAGCTTGATTTAAGCCAAAGCATTCAGCTGTTCCCATCATTAAGTACTTACATGTCGGTTCACCAATTAAAGCAAAGCCAAAGACAAATTTTAAAACAAACAAACAAATTAACCCAGACTACTTCAGGCAATGTTTCTAAATTTTAGCAGGGGAGCAAGATTTTAAAGATTCTTGGAAAAAACCCAAGTGGTTTCTCAGTGCAACAATTGCAAGTGATGCCTGTTAAACCTAAGGCTTGATTTAGGAGCTTAAATTTCAACACAGAGCCTGAAGCTAGTCAGTGCTGTGGGATGGGATATAGCTACCCAGCAAGCTGAGCAGGAAGCCACAGAGTTAATAGGAAATACTAGATACAAGAGCTGTTCTTCAAATTTCCTTGGGCGTCTTATTTCAGAGCACTAAGGTGACATTTTATCCACGACCCGAAATAATCACCAAAAAAAAGAGATTTTCTTATGCTTCCTCCGCCTCCCCTCCACAGATTGGACCAGGATGTTGTTATTCCTTTTCACCTCCATTTCACCAGTGCCTGCGTCACTGGAGAGGCTTCTGCTCCCCCTCCTAACAGTCCCTGGAAAGATGAAGTCTTAGCTTTCATCTGCTGTAGGGACCAAAGTCACTTGGAGTGCTCTAGATGCCAGATGAAAGGCTCTTTTAGGGAGCAGAAAGGAAAAGAACATGTTGTCTTTCAAGTCCTCACCACTTTTTCTGAGCTCTTTTTCACCTGGAGCAATGTGCTGGTTTTTGCACCCATTAGGAGCTGTCAGTGGCTGTGAACTTTTGCCTCCAGCCTCAAGTGAGTGAGTCACTAGGCATCTGCTGCTGATGGTATGCTGATGAGCATGATGCTCTATTCACGGGCTTCTGTCTGCTTATCTCGGTGTCTAATGGCTCCAACCTGTTTTTTTCTTGCCTTGATCTCTTACTGGCTTCAACCTATTGTTTCGTTCAATCTGTCCCTCACCTTCTGCTGAGTGTCTCCCTCGCAGTTTGTTTTAGGCTGTTTTGTTTTTCCGATCTAGGTTTCTTGAAGATGCAGATATAGTGATATTTATGACCTTTTGACAAAGATGCAATTAACCCATGACAGTTCTTCTACCCTTCCTTCACTGCTTCCATACCCAGACTTTCCGATTTTGATCTCAGCCTTTCTCTGTCATCTTTTTTTTATTATGCTATTCAAAAAGTTAATTATTTTAAAGCAGCACAACTTAGTTGAATTTTAAAAGCTTATTTGATAAAATTTTGGGATGTACCAACACATCAAATGTTTACACTAAACGTTTAGTTTAGAAAATCTGTTTCTCAGCATATTCCTGTGAATAGAACTCCTTTTCATCCCCCAAGGGCTGAAGGATAGATCTGATATCCTTCAGTTTTTTAGTGGAACTGATATTATTTTGGGGTTTTGATAGTTTTCTGTGTCTGTTGATTCAGTAGAGTCCAATTTGCAGCATCAAACTTTAACAAGATCAGCTCTTAGTCTAAACGACAAAACTATACCAAATTCCCCCTAACTCCTGACTTACATTATACAGTCTTATACATTTAGAAATGAGAGAGGTTCCAAGACTGCAAAACTCATTGTAACATGAGCACCAGAGAGGATACATTTTTTTGTGCGTCTCTGAACTTACCCTAGGTCTACTAACCAGTACAACCAAATACTATCAAAAACGAACAGCATCAATAGCAACAAACAAGGGAAAAACGCGGTGAGACATATCTTCACATACTTTTTGTTGTTGTTCTTAATGTTAAGAAGGTTGAGCTGCTTTACCAAATTCCACTCCTTGAACAGAGAGGCCACTATGTTAATTCTACATTGCATTTTTTACAAATAGGTTTGAAAGATTATTATTTTGAATATATAGATTTTTTTTTCATAAGCTATATAATCCTCAAAAGTTATTGTAATATCAATATCTATGAGAATAATGCAGCTCTGCAGAAATAATATAAACTGGAGGCATGCTTATCACTTTAAGAAAGATTCAAAAGTGATCTTGGGTGATTTAAGATTTGATGCACTGTCTCTCAGATGTCCATAATGTCATCATCGTTGCCCACATAGCCTTCTATAATAAGTAGTTTATCCAAGAGCAATTTGGGGTTTTTTCTGAATGTGAGGAATTTCAGTTGTCTTAAAGGCTTTGATTCCATGTTCAACCATTCAGTGCAGCTGGTTACAAATGACTGCCTATCATGTTAAGACTGCAATTACAGATAGCTTGGCAAATACAATCCACTAGTACCATAATTCAGCTTTAGAAGTGGTTTTTTTTCCTTTCATGAGGAAATTTTTACGGAAAATAGTCTGATACATTTCTTAAACAAGAGTAACTGTTTCAGTACAATACCAAGAATTGTTGTTATGGACCAGATCCCAAACACACTCATGCAAATACTGTTTTACATGTCTGACTAAGGTGAATCTTTTCTCTAAGAGCTCACGGGATGAGATCCTGTGGTAATTTTCAATTAAATTTATGACTACATCTTAATACTTACAGGATGTCAGGTGTCTTCAACATATACTGCTCTTGGGGGAATCAGGCATTACTGTAGTTCAACAGGAGATGCTAAGTAGATAAAGAAAACATTTTAAGATTGATGTCTCTACCAGACTTTTTCCAAATGACTCTGGACATTTGCATAAATGGGTAGAACTGTTATATTTCTGTTTCAGTATGTAAAATGCTTCCAGAAAGCATCAGGCATATTGAGATTGCCTTGCACAGATGGTCTGTTCATGCACAGTAATTGGAAACTTTTGGTATATGTCAGACTTACTGTGCATACAATCATAAGGAAATAAAACCTAGAAGTAACCTGAGAGATCATCTAGCCTAGCATCCTCTCTAAAGGAGGGTCTGTCTCCTGACAGGTGCTTGTTTAACTTGTCACAAAGTATTTTCAGTGATGGAAGTTCCAATCTCCCTAAGCCATCCGTTCCAGTGCTTTGCAGTTCTTACACATAAGAAAACATAGCCAGCGTCTGACTGGAAACATTCTGCTACCATTTAAGGTCATTCCTTTTCGTCCTGTGTACCACAGATGCAGAGAACAGTTCATTCTCTCCCCTCTATGGTAGCCTTTAAATGCCAGAAAATAGTTTAACACCTTCCCAGTTTTGCAGTTACGTATCACCAGAGCTTATTAGTAGTTCAGTCAGATGCAGGGTTTCAGGCTGTCAGTCTCACTGTGCACATGTGCAGCACATCAGTATTTCATCCACTCTGCTAAACATTGCTGGGTACCAGACCAGGTACTCTCCTGCAATGCCAGTCAGTGCGAGAGCTCTCAAAGAGTGTTCCCTGTATGGTGTATGTGCCCTCAGACTGAGCCACACATGGTCAATGTGCAGGATTTCCTGGATGCACAGAAGCTGCTTGAGGACTAAGAGCAGATATACATCTGGAAATCCCAAACGCATTCTTCAGGGTCATCCAAAGCAAAGCTACATAGGCAAAACTGCTTGGGACAGCCCAGATGTGTGGCAGTTCTGTCAATGCGGTAGCAGGCTAATGCTGGTTTTGTTCATTTCTAGTAGTTTAAACAAGCAGACATAAGTCAACAAACCACAACAGTAAACTTTCTGTTGGTAATCAGCTGTCACATTTGCCATACTCCACTATCAGCAACAAATTTGGGATCAATGTATTACAGAGGGCATTCACAACTAAATGGAGAGCAATGGTTTAAATAAATAAAAAACAAACCAACAACAAAAAATCAGGGAGAAAGTTTCTTTTCAGTGTTCAGCGGTTTTTTTGGTTGTTGTTGTTGTTGTTGTTTTAAGAATAAACATATATATGTGGAAAACATTTGAGAGGAAATGATTTTCCATTTCAGCAAGGAAAGTATATTTGGAATTATGGAAAGCATATGGAAGTGGAGCATATGGAAATGAAGCTTCCCAAGTAGACAGCTGAAAATGGCACATTCAGAGAGCAGCAGAGATCTATAGGGGATGGATAGCTGCCAGTCTCTTAGGAATGTTTCAGGACTATCACTGGAGTCCCCAAAAGTCCTGTCAGCGCTTGCTGAAAGTATGGAATATGAAAGAAACAAAATACTAGGAAAGAGAAAGCATTCCAAACAACTTACTTCAGTGAAATCAAAGTTCTCTACCTAAGATTCACCGTTCTCCTATATTAAGGATATTCTTTTTCAAAGTTACTGAAGTTCTTGGTTTATGAGACAGAAATAAAAAAGCAGAAATGTGGTGTGTTCTCTGCAATCAATGAGCTGTATCACTGTTAAACGTGTGTCTATCACTAAAATTATGCAATGAGATATAAACCAGTTACCTAATGTTCCTGGCTAAGTACAACACAATTCAACAAAGGAGGATCTAGACATAGAAATCCATTTCATACTTAGCAAATGTATGCTGGGAGAAAAAAATCACTTTGAAATGACAAGTGAGACATTGCAGTTTCTTGGCTAATCCCCCTTACTGTTCTTCTACAAACATTCCCTCTTCCAGTCCTTCCCTATACAGTTTACAGTGTTACAAGGATGTTAATAGTCTTTTTTTACAAATCTCCATTTTGGCATAATATTTAGCATTTATTTAATTCTTTCTCAGTCCTTCCAAATTAAACTAAATAAAACTTATCAATATAACTTGTCTAATATTCAGTGCAATATGATGTGACATAATCTGTCTTCTGAATTCAGGACAATCTGTTCCTCACTGCACAATGTCTTAATTTATTTATATCTATCGAGTAGAAGTGAAGATACTGAGGGTCATCTCTGGGTTTTATTTGTTACTAGGGTAAAGTTGGGTACACCAGAGTATTTGGTAAAGTTGGAGGATACAGTTGTAAACAGCTGGTTTGTATCACTTGGCCAGGTTCTGTGATCAGAGGGAGTGTGACTCTGATAGGAGAGTCCTGCAGCTATGAGTTCTGTGGCAGTATAGTACAGACATCCCCACCTTTTGCAGGGAAGGAAACCATCACTTTATCCCACACAATGACAACAGTGTCTTCTAATTCAGCTGGAGAAGGTCCTAGCCATATAGGTCTGAAAGCAAAGGCTGGGATACGCCTCTTCACATCACTTTAAGCATCAACTGGTATTGGAGTCCTTCAGAATAGTGGTGGGCTCTAATTCCATCTATTATCTAGCATTTCTCCAAACATGCAACAATTACTGCTCCACTCTTCTATTGAGTGGCTCCAGATGAAAGATGGGAGGGGGAAAAGGCAGCCAAACTCTGGGAACAGCTAGGAACTGAGTGTCTACAAATGAGTCTGGTGAGGGAATTTCTGCTTGGCACTGGAAGAGAGTTTGATCATTGTTCCTGCACAGCGAAGAGATTTTCAGGAAGTCAAATGATGTTCATGGATTTTATAGCACAATAGTCCTATGTGGTTCTTCCTACAAAGAGATGGAAGTCCTTGAAGGAAAGAATTGTGGAACAATTTTTCTCCCTCATTTGTTGCTTTACAATACAAAAAAAAGCCCTCCAAATTTTAACTCCTTTTCACTATTTAAACACTATTGCCTCTCAGCTAGTTCTTAGGTAATATATTTTTACATCACTCCTTGGTATTCAGGAAGATAAATAATGAAGCCTTTCCTTTCAAGGACTATGTTTTTAAACAAATATATCTTTTAAATCCAAAGCTAACTGTTTCTAGCAAGAACAGAATTATGAACATGGACTCAAATCCTATCCTTTGTGAAGTCATTCACATCAGTGGGATTTGCATACATTTGGCAAAAGATAATTATGTCTGCAGTTTTCTTATGTCTGTCCAGTACATCTACGTCATCACCCTGAGTTAGAGCCTAGCAGGATGCAAAGGAGATCAAATTCTAAGGTTGTGGCACAATTAATGGAAAGTTGGATGTTCAAATAATATTCTTGGCATAGACTTTTGGCACATAGTTTCTCCACATCTTTGAAGTTTTCGCTCTTCATTATATTGTTTTAAGCATAACTGTTTAGACTGTTTTCTGTATTACACCAAAATAT
This sequence comes from Ceryle rudis, assembly GCA_033439905.1. Classification (NCBI taxonomy): domain Eukaryota; kingdom Metazoa; phylum Chordata; class Aves; order Coraciiformes; family Cerylidae; genus Ceryle; species Ceryle rudis. The sequence continues at coordinate 20,013 of JAAGNO010000607.1, read as the reverse complement.
CTGTTCTATAGACCCATACACAAATTCTATTGTGGTCTCCATCACTAACACTTAATCTTATTTAATTGCTGCTGATAACTGTTAGAAGTCCTAAATATCTATGGAAGAGAAACTCTAGTAAGTTATTTAACTGAAACCAAAATCTTTAATTTCTTTGATGTTCATATGACTTCAGATTTGCTAACGCAAATGTAACGGTCTTCCTTGAGGTGTCTCTCTAAAACAAAAATTATTCACCAGAAGATCATCCAGTTTGTCAGATTAAGTTATAGAAGAAACAGTCAAAAGACTTTTTAAAGTCCCTTATCTGACAAATTCCATAAAACCTCATAACACAAATTGTTCTGTCTCAGAACATGAAAATTTTCTTTTGAATTAGGGAAAGTATTTTGCATCCATATTTATAGGAAATAAAAAAGCTTACTATTGTTATGTACCTAGTGTCTCAATTTAGACTTTTGCAGTGTCTTAATTTCCTCTCTTATTAAATAGATGCTGCAAAGAGAAAGTTGTCTGAGGAGAAATTCAGTGTGGAAAAGAGTTTTAAACCTTGTGTCTAACATTTTAGCTTGATTCATAAGGTTTATTAGAAGGAAAAACATAGGAAGTGGGACGGGGATGATCTACGTAACTAACACAAGCAAATAGATGTGTATTAAGATGCATCTCTAGATCCACATCTTATTTCAGTCAAATTGAACAACTTTGTACTGCATAAAAATGACAGTTGGATAACAGCATATTGCAGTGCTTTATATTTTGTCTGCTCTTCCTGCCTTCACATCTTAACACCAGTTTCATATGTGCTTCTTTACTAGAATATTAGAACTATTAGAAACCCCTCTGAGATTTTTTGCCAAAATCTTATGCTGAAAAACATGGGTAATAGCATAAAAATAATTAATTAGTAGTTTTATGTATACCTTCATTCCTATGAATACTCAAAGAAAATTGATTCAATAAGCAAAGGCCTTCAACAACAAATATTAGAGTTCAAGTACTCCTCTGAAAGCCATGCTTCCCCTGTTTCACTTAAATATATTTGACATGAGAATAACCTTTGATCCTTGCAGAGTCAAAAGAGAAAACTTATTTTTGTACAAGTTAACTATACTTCATTTTACCAGACAAAACATATCAAGCATATACCTTCCAGAACCCTCCTGTCACAAAGCAGCTCACAGTCCTCAACCAGCCAGTCTGAAGGTAGCTGACAGAGCTCTGGAAACAACCACCCACAGAAGCCATTACTTGGGGTTTAAAAGGTGAATGCAGGCTGCCAGAAGGGCCAGAGAAAGAGGTGGGGTGAGATAAAGTTAAAATTAAACCCATGCAGAGAAGCACCTACCCAGAGGAATGAAATGGCCACAGCACTAGGCCATGGACACACACCAGGCCCCGAGCGGCTCCCCACAGGCAGCACTGGGACAGAGGACACAGGCAGAGCTTCGCCCGGGGCAGAGTCCTACACCAACCTGGCTGTCTGACCAAAGCTTGTCTTTTACATTATTACTTCAATTATGGGAAGAAAGGCAACTTAAGGATTGAAGGAGTTTAAGTATTAAGAAAATGTTCAAACCTTTCTCATCTGACCCACCCAGGCTGCTGGGACCTCAGCCTCAAAATCCCATTAGGCTTAGTGTTGGAGTTCAGAGAGCCACAAAGCCTCCAGCTCCAGGGACACTGGGGCTGCTAAGGGCAGGCCAAGGGGAGCACGGCACTGCACCAACACCGCTCCCTCCCCACCACTCTCTTCTGGTCCACCCATGCTGCTGGGACCTGAACCTCAAAATCCCATTACTGTTAAGGTTAGAGTTCAGAGAACAACAAAGACCAAAGCTCCAGGGAAAACACATTGCTGCTGATCGTATTGATTAGCAGAATGAGTTATTTCATTATAGTATCACCAAACAGCAGGATTCTTCAAACCTAGGGTAGCATCATGCTTTTGTTTCAGGTTTTCCTTTGTGTCTGTCACTCATCAGATTGCAGCACCTTTAGCTAGCGATGTATCTCAGCAGTTCTTTAAATCCAATTTAAAGTCTGCAAGGACTGCAGGCTAACAGAGCTAGGTGTAAACAAGTCTTTCATCCTAGAATTTTCTAAAAGCCTCCAGTCCTCCAAAGGCCTTCTTTCATCCTTCCTTCATCTGCTCTTGGTATCTACTCTCTCATTTTACTCTTGAAGTATTAGGGAATACCCCAAGACTCTTGTTAGTTTTTACTTTTCTAAAATCACCAATCCTATAATATTATTCGTGAACTTAAACTCTTCTGTTTCTTTATTTTGTATGTCCTAAAGATATTCATACATATCTTTAGCCTTACAAGATTATTGTTTTCCTTTCCAAGCCTCAGTTCCTAACAAAACCTTCACCTATTCCTCTTTCATTTTTGCACTTTTCTTTTGGGGTGGCTATTATTCTCAGAGTTATTTCCTAAAGTTATCAGTAAGTCTTTTGTCTAGAAGAGTAAGTGAAAAATCAACAAAAAAACCATGGAGTCGAGTTTCTACAATGCCACCTTCTAATATAACAGTTATTGTTTGTATGAGAGATTAAAAAGTCTCAGTAAAGGTAAGAAAAAAAGAGAAAGTTCTATAGAAAATATAAAGCTCCAGGGGTGTTAAGACATGGGTATTGGAATGATGCAAAAGGAACATTTGTAAACTTTAACTTTTGGTGATCTAGTTAATATGTTCTTCTTGATGCACCGAATTTATTAGTTCTTGTGTCTAAGTAATATCAGGAGGTAAGGTATCTTATTAATTAAGCACTTAGAATTCAAAGCATAGAGAATATTCAGTGATTTTTGAAAGTTAAAGAAAGAACATCAGCTATTACTAGTTCCACCTGTCAAATCTTCTTTGCTTTGATATTAGGAGGAGGGAAACATCCTGAAAGTTTTATGAAGCATGCCACAGAAATCAGTAATGAATTTCTTTCCTGCTATATGCTGTTTGAACCATATAGAATGGGTGAAACATAGGGGGGAAAAAATGTCTCTATACATTTTCAGACAGTTTTCAATATTCTGTTACTCTTTCTATGTTAATAATGTCTTAATCATGAGAAAAAACTCCAGAAGAGCTAGAGTTGTTCTATGGGATGATTTCTGTAGAATTTGGAGATAGGCCTGGAAAGTTTTTTTGGGTTGTTTTGGGTTGGTTTTTTTTTGTTTGGTTTTGTTGTTGTTGTTGTTGGTGGTGGTGGTTTTGGTTTTGGTTTGGTTTTGTTTTGTTAAATTGCTGTTAAGGATTAGTGCAATGTGTAATCTAAATAACAAAAAGGCTTTTATAACACTAGTCAGACCTTCTTCTCCCCCCATCTTCCAGAGTTTCCAATCTGATGCCTCTACAGTTAGGTAGTATGATTCAGTGTTGATCACAGAACCAAGGGTATATTGTGATTAATATTTTTTCCTCCCACTTCTGCTAGTTCAGGGGACAATGTGCTACCTAGTGCTTTTCATCCTAAATATTGCAGAGCTACAGATGAGTGTCTGCCACAAATATTTCACTTTAAAAAAGACCTTCAGGGTTGTCTTTGAAGCAATCTTGCACACTATAAAGACTTTTGGCTGTTAATATTCTGAAATATGCTCGGTTAAGTTTGCTTTATCATGAAACATGATGCTACCAGGTTTTGGGAAAAAACACCATATTAAATTCTTGAGGAGATGCATGGCACAGAAGGAAGCAAGTGGATATTGATACCTTCATATGCCACTGCTATGCGTAAGGTGAATGATGTGGAAAAGCATGTGCATTGACTGTAAGAGCCATCCATCCAACCTGTTGATAAGAAAATTACTCTGGTTCCTGCATTTGTAAATCTAGTACTGACTTTTTTGAAATATATAGACAGTTAGGAAAAAAAAAAAAATCTATTCCCAGTTCATTTCCTGAGTAGACACACATAGAATTAAGAGCATTTATGATTTCTTGTGCATAGTGTAAAGGTAGGAGCTAAGTTTATTAGTATATACATTAATGGAGGCATAGACAATCTGAAACAACTGCCTCCTGAGGCTGGTTGCACAAGTTTGGGCTCAAGTTTGCCAATCCAGCTGAATGCTAAGGTGAATGTTAGCTTAGACACACAGCGTCTTTACAAGAACAAACTTCAATGTGTCTTTACAAACATTTCCACTGCTATTAGTCTCACACAGACACCTCAGCTTATTTATCACTAGTAAGCTGTAAGATCACACATACAGATATTCTTTGTGTGCGTATTTTGGCTCCTTGCTATACACTGCACTTTCAGTGCAAGCTCCTTGCTTGTTTTGCTGGTGTGAGAAACATGACCAGAAAGCCAAGCTCAGCATAATTCTGACACTCCAGGCTGCAACAGTATTCAAAAGCAAGAAACAAGCAAGGTTTTAGTCCCTAATCTACAAATGAGAGCAATGTCTTAGCCAAAAGGCAAAGAAGGCAGAAAATCAAGCACGCAATGGTACTAATGGCTTTTATAGTCCACACCCGAGTCAGCTGGACTGAAAGGGATTATTTGCAGCTGAACCTTCCCTCAGCCAAATCCTAATCTACAAAGTTGTAAAGGTTCTCCTAGCATGGGAGAACTAGGTCACATCCAGTGGTCAACAGCTCAATGTCCAGACAGACATAGTGACAATTGGTGTCCCTCAGTCTCACTAGTACCAGTGCTGTTTAATGTCTTCATCAATGTCATAGTGGGATTGAGTGTACCATCAGCCAGTTTGCAAACGACACCAAGCTGAGTGGTGTGGTTGATATGCCTGAGAAACAGGATGCCATCCAGAGGGACCTGGACAAGCTTAAGAAGTAGGCCAAGATGAACTTCATGAGGTTCAACAAGGCCAAGTGTGAGGTCCTGCACCTGGGTCAGTGCAATCATCAGTATCAATACAGGCTAGGTGATGAAGGAATTGAGAGCAACCCTGCAGAGAAGGACTTGAGGGTACTGGTGGATGAAAAGCTGGACATGAGCTAGCAACATGCACTTGCAGCAAGAGGGACAACCATATCCTGGGCTGCATCAAAAGAAGTGTGGCCAGGAGGTTAAGGGAGGTGATTCTGTCCCTCTACACCACTCCGGTGAGACCTGGAGTACTATGTCCAGTTGAGTAGTCTTCAGCACAAGAAAGACATGAACCTGTTCAAGCAGTCCAAGAGGATGGCCACAAAAATGATCAGTGGGATGGAGCACCTCTCCTGTGAAGAAAGACTGAGAGAGTTGGAGTCATTCAGCCTGAAGAAGGCTCTTGGGAGACCTTATTGCAGCCTGTCAGTACTTAAAAGGGACTTATAAGAAAGATGGGGATAATTTTTTTTGCGGGACCTGTTCTGACAGGACAAGGGGTAACAGTTTTAAACTAAAAGGTGGGAGACATAGACAAGATGTAAGGAACAAACTTTTTACAATGAGGGTGGTGAAACACTGGAACAGGTTGCTCAGAGACATGGCAGATGCCCCATCCCTATGAACATTCAAGGTGAGGCTGAACAGGGCTCTGAGCAACCTGATGTAGTTGATGACGCTCCTGCTCACTGCAGGGGGGTTGGACTAGATGACCGTTAAAGGTCCCTTCTAACCCCAAATATTCTATGACTCTGTGATAAGCAAACAACACTTACTCTGACACCAGTACTACTTAATAAAACCAACAGATGGTGAACTTGTCGTTTTAGCCAATATTCATGTGTTAAATTGGGAAACACCTATCACAGATGACATGAGTTTATAAACATAATTAATCCAAGCTTTATAATTGCTGAAAGCTATGCATCTAGAAAGCCTTGGGGCTTTTTTATTTAAAGGAAAATTTAGAGAAATAGAGCATGATAGTGCATAATCTCCAATGTGCATATACAGCAATATGCAAGCAGTGGGTGGCCTGCTGAAGAGTAACAGAGGCACAGATGAATGAAGTCAGCAGCTGTAGTGCTGTGGTTTCAGCTGGGTGAGTGTAGGCTAATACTGCAATGGCTTGCTCAGCTTGCTTTCTGCAGTTTTAATGATGATTAATCCCTACAGTTTCTTAACCAGAAGCAAAATTCAGCTGAAGTATAACACAGGAATGTTTGCAGAGACTATACACAGCTTGTTTAGATTTCTACTGCTTTTTAATTTTGATGCCTGTTTACTGGTAGTACAAGCAGCTGAGTATATGATCTTATTTAGACTTTAATAAACTTACTGTTAGATGACAAACTCTGACAGACACAAGGTACTTCCTGCATCTGAGCATCTTTTCCACTTTGAAAAAAAGGCTTAGAAGAATAGAAACATTTAAGTTGATAGGTAGCTAAACAGTCTCCACCCATCATAACAGGGAAGGAAATAGCTTCTGAACTCATGGAATATTTATTGCTGCAGTCATTATTAGAAATCACAAGTCAAATGTTACAATTAAAAACCTATCTATTGTTGACCACACTCTTTTGACTCCAAAGATTAAAGTATTTCCAGGCACTGCAGGAAAAATCTACAAGAGATAATTATGTCAAGTATTCAGAATCTTCTAATACTGACAGAAAGTATATCCTTTGGAATGTACATTATAGTGTTAAGATCATTGTTTAAAGGTTTTATATACAAGTTTGTTTCTATTCAGATATTAAAATTACATCCATAAACCCCATATTCTGAAGTGCCCTTAAACGTTTAAGGCATATAATGACGACAAAGGCTAACAGATAAATCCTTTATTCCTTATATTCTATATATAGCCCCTAGCGGCCTATGTAGTTATGTAGACCTATATATATGCCTATAAAATTTAAATGTTGTGAGTTGGCCTTTGTGGTATCTCTTTGGCTAATTATAGTAGAATATTTTGTCATGCTATTGTTCTGTATAAGAAGTGAAGAAAGAGATAACTGAAATCCCACTTCTTAGATGCTAGTGATTATCATTTTCCATCTTGCAGCATACCTTATGTACACAAAATACCTCACTTGTTGTCACATTACTTACATCTTGGCACTCAGCAAAGCTTCTACTTCCACATTATTTTGTACTACAGAACTAAAGCTTTAGCACCTTCTTAGTCATTTTGCAGCTTGGTGGGCTCCTTGCTGATTCAGTAGGCTCTGTAAAGAGTGCTGTTTATACAAAGAGTTTATGAAACACTTATTGGGAAGGTGGTAGGGAACATCCAGAGTTGAGTTGCTCCTCAGCAGAGGATAAATCAAGAGCTGAGGATGATGACCAGGTAAGCTCACTAGCAAGCAATACAGTCCTTAAGCATGTAAGAAAAGCAGAGCAAGTCCCATGACAGTAACTGGGGTTATCCACAGGTCAGGGACTGCTGGAAAGCCTGTAGCTATAAAGCAGGTCTGATGTCAAGACAGGAAGTCAAATCAGTGAGGTGAAGCAAGGATCAGCAATGTGGAAAGCTAGGAACATCTATGCCAAGAAGGCAGCAAGTAAGAAAGAAAAGCCAGGGCAGCATTTAAATGCAGCTCCCAAGCCAATGAGAAGAGGTTGTGTGGTGCAGGCTCCCACAGTTCTTTTGCATACCTTAGCTGTTGTCACAGACGCCTGGTGCAGGGCTGTAGGCTTCTGGCATGTCAGAGATGACCTCCAGTACAAATGCCTCAGTCCCCCATGGTGAAGAGCACAGGTCGTAGTGTCTGTCCATTTCTCTTTCCATGGGCTTTTTCCCTGGTGGAGGTGAGTGTTGACTTTATAGGTTCATTAATTTTTGAATACCTGTCTGAGTAGATTTCTCTCCAAGATACTCTTATGTAGTGTCTTTGAGCTTGCAGTTCAACTTCTAATTCTCAATATCGTAATTCTTTTTTTATGTTCTGCAATTTTGTCTTCTATTCTTTGGTTCTACTACTGTCTGTAATTAGTTGTTTCTGCATGACATTTGTATTGATAAGTACAAATGTTTCTGTAAAATAAAATGGATTTCCAGGAAATAGAAGAGTTCTGTTTGCTCAACACTCCCAAACTTACACCTTCAAAAATCATGTTCTCATAAAAATAATAACATATGTAAATCCTTTTTTTATTGCATTTTAAACACTTGGTGTTTAGATGTACAAGGTCTCTGCAGTGAGATATTTGCAGCTATCAACAGAAGTTGATAGAATGTGGTTTTTTTCTTTTTTAAAGTGAATGCTTAAAGTTTTATAAAATCATAGCCCTCTATAGTGCAGGGCTCTATGAAATGATACAGCAACTGCATCGAAACTTCCCTACAGGGCTGCAATGAGAGTTTCTTACAAAAAATGTTAATAACTTCACAAATATTTTCTCTAGGAAATTTGGAAGTGAAATATTCCAGCAATGTGTGATAGCAAAGGATTAGCCATATACTACAGGAGCCATTTTTCCTTTTTTAGGCCTGATTCTCCATTTGGTGAAAACGTCCGTCCATTCCAGTCTCCCAGCATCTTTGAGAAATCTCACCTTGATTGTGAAAAGAGTATCTTAGATTTAGAGTCCAGTTTCTTACTGACTGGCAGCACAGCAGTCTCTTCATTCTTTTCTACGTGAGTTTCTGAAATACACTCTTCAGACATATTTCAGAGGGACTACAAAATATTTTCAGTCAAAAATATTTGCCATTTCTTATTAATAGCAAGTTTTATTCCTCATGTATCAAGCCACTTTTGAAGTGATGATGTAATAGTTCAGAAAATATAGATTTTGAGATGTGAGCTGGCTTCATGACACACGTATTTAACTTAAGCTGGAATACAATGACCATGAGACAACAGAGCTGTCTTTATTACCAGAGCTGTAGAACGGACTTGACTTCTGCAAGTGTAATGCACCATGATAGGACTTTATGATCAGTGACTCTGTATCATATTTGCTCAGGTTCTAGGTCAAAAATCAAAATCCCCCGAGCTGCAGCCTTGTATGCTCAGACTCAGATCTTAGACATGATATCTCCGTTCAGGCTGTCATATATCTACTGGCAAAAAAAAAAAAAAAAAAAAAAAGTGCCTACAAGGCCTCCTTTTGCAAATGCTATTGTCTCTGTTAGGTTTCACAGGTGTAACTGAAAGTAGAGTTTGAAACCATGACACTGTGTCTGCACGTTGCAAATGCACACCAAACAAAACATTTCAAAAACAGTTGGTTGTCAAATGTCAGAATGAGTAAGATCTTCAAAATTTGGAAGATTATACAGGATCTTCACCCTTTATGCTACTCTTCAGAAAACAATCTGCAAGGAATGCTGACCCACCTTCAGGAGTCCTGGGAGAAACAAGGGACCACAAATCAAAATATTGTACATCATGTACTAGGCCAGAAGAAAACACTAAACATTTTCTATCCTTTCACTGGAAAAAATCTACAGCCAGCAGCAGCACTTAGAGCAATTCTTTAATAAGATTAACTTGTTATTGATACATAAATGGGCAATCAGGCATTGTTGTTTTCACTTGAGGAAAATGGGTAATTGATCCAAAGTCTTTTGAAGTTATAGGCATGTAGGGAAATTTAGCATTAAAAAAAAATTTTGCTAGTAGGAAAATGGCAAAGGGCTCAGATTAATCATGTTACTATCCTGAAACAGTGGTAGACATAGAAGACACAAGGCAAGCGGCTTGTTTCAGAAGCAGCTGGAACCTCAGAACTGTGATGAAAGGACCAAAAATACCGTTTGGGGTTTCTCAGTTCTTGGGTAGCATAGAGAAGTTACACAGCTAATTAAAAGCTTTGGATGTGATTACTTCTATAGCAGAAACACCTGAACCTGGAAGAGTTTTACAAATGACTCAGATCTCGAACAGTTATGGAATATAGTAAGAGGCAAATTATGGGAGATGCTACAGTTAGTCATTACAGCATTACACAGAGAATGCTGCAGCCTAATTACATTAGTTCCGGAACCTTACCAGCATATCTGATTTCTGTATTGATTTCTGGAAGCTAAATGTAATATCTGGTTCAGATGTACATCCAATACCTCAGATTAATGAAATGCTACTGGGCTTGGGTGATGGCCAATATGTAACTAAACCTGACTTAACAAGTGATATTTGAAGATGCTTTTTGCTTCCCAGATTCCAGAAGCCAGCTGTCTTTTCTACGAGGCATACTAGTCTTAGCCATCCATTTAATTTATATTAAGCTCCAGCAGCATCTCCAAGACTGATAGAGAAAATAATTTATCTTAACCAGAGATATGCACCCTGATGCAGTAATCTATATTGCTCATTTATCTAGATATAGGTGGGACACCTACAGAAGGTGAAGATGGCCCTGGAACCTTTTAGAATGCTCACATTTCCCTGCTAATCTGGCTAAATGACAAAATGGATGTGCTGAGATGAAATACAAGGATTAATTTTGAAAGGGAAAGAATAAGACTGGATACCGGGTTTTGCTGGGAGGGAGTAAATTTTATTTATGACAGCCCCTATAGTGCTGTGTTTTGGATTTCTGGCTAAAACAGTGTTGATAACACAGGTTATGTATGGACTGTTGCTAAACATTTGCACAGCCTCACAGCTTTCTCTATTTTCCCCTCTGACCCCCATAGCAAGTAGGATGGATGTGGGCAAGGAGTTTGAAAATGACACAACCGGGACACACCCAGACTAACCAAAGAAACATTTTACACCATGTTCAGCAATAAAATCTGAGAAGTGGGTGTTTGGGAAGAGGTAGCCATTGCTTGGAGGCTGGCAAGGTACCACTCTGCTTTTGCAAGTTGGTGGGTGAATGTCTTGGTATCACTTGTTTTGTGTATTTTTTTTCTTCCTCTTTCCTACACTTATTAAACTGTCTTTATCTTGACCCCTTAGTTTTCTTATTTTTACTCTTCCTATTCTACCCCTTATCGTATTGCAGGGGGTGAGAGGGAGCAAGCGGCTGTGCGGTGTATAGCCACTGGCCAGGGTCAACTCATCACAGAAAGGGCTTCTGCAGAGTGCCCCATTCTTACCAGTATGCAAAAGATAATTATTCTTTTGGTTTTATCTGAATATTGGCAAGTTACAGGTGTTTTTTTACCTTAGCAGGTTTTTTACAGAACAGCACATTCTGTAAGGCACAGTCATAAGTACCCTGTGTGAGTGCAGCAGATGAGACAACATGCATCCTTTGCTTTACTTTGTTTTGTATGTGAAGACTTTCAGTGGAGCCTCAGAAGTAAAGGTGTTCAGATCCATTCCTTGATCTTATTTCTCTCTCTTTTATGGAAGAACAATTAGATGGTAATAGAAAATGACTGTCTGTTTACCCAGAGGACAATTAAGATCTTAAATACCACCTGCTTGAAGCCTGTTCTTTTAAGTGACTGATGTTTACCTATTAAAATATTTTCGGTTAAACCTGAGAGAAATCCCCTGCTGACCATGTACCTACAAGTAAGACACTAGCATAGAGACAGACAATGATTCAATGTCACATTATGACATAAATTGGGACCATGTATATGATTTAGACTTTTTCCTGATGCACAATATTCAGTAAAAGAACCTCTGCAGGACATCCTAGTTTACAGATTATACAAGGGAGAAGAAATGTAACCTTTCCTTCTACCTCGTGGTCCTCAGTGATCCTATCATGTTTCCTGCAGTCCCCAGCCCATGTCTGCCCCAGCCTATGACTGCTGGCTTGAGCATTTTTAACATGAAGGTTTTGGAATGTAATATAATAAGTACCTAGACGTGAATACTACTTCTATACAATAGTAATGTCAGAAAATGTAGAAACAATCCAATGTAAATCAAAGCCAGTAACAATACATGATATAGCACAGCAGCGTATGGATTTTACCAGGACCAGACGTTGTTTAGATGCGCAAGTCCACAGTAACATGTAAAATCAGTTCATGCATTCTTTTAAACATAACAACAGTTGTATAACTTCATAGTGCAGGACCAAGCCACAGCTAACATTGCTTTCATAAGCCCAAAATGAGGTTGCATTTGATTCTAGTTGTCTCTAGGATTACATAGATTCTTGCATGTCTCTCTGCCAGATGTTGCTATGGATATTGAGTCTCCATCAAACTTTTGAAGATAGTCAATTTTTTCAGAACTGAGCCCGCTTTACACTGGACTTAAGAGATGCCTTTCTTTTTATATCTATCTGCAGTTTCATTAACAGTGACTGCCACTGTTTTCACATGCATAAATGCAAGGACCTTTTGTTTTAGAATAGCTCAGAATTAAAGAGGTGGGAACAATATGCATACTGAGTTCTGCTACAGGCGATCTTTTGGGATCACACATAAATTGTGCTGAGTTGGAGTATACAAAGGAAAGAATCTGTACACAGCAGACTAGAAAATAGAATGGAGAGAGCAGTTTTTAAAGTTGGTCTCAGCTTCCCCATTACATTCTCTGCTTTCACTGAAAGCAGTCTTATTTAACATAGATTAACAACATATACAAGTGTTGACCACAGAAGAGGCAGTGCACTTGAAATCTACTCCCTGTCTCCTCTGCAGGAACTTTTTCACGAGACTACAGTCCCATGTACATATGTGACTTAACAAATGCCTTTTTATCTTAATTTATGTGTATAAACTCTGGGGCAGATCGTGTTCCCTGTCACTGCTTTTGCTATAGGAACAGTGTTTAGACATTAAAGTAGGTAAGATGAATTTTCTTACACGTGGTCATGAGAGTTTAAATGAGCTCCAAGCACCTTAACAAATGATGAAAGGGCTGAGAACAGAGTGAATGGAGCTCTCCCTACTGGAGAGACAACAAAGAGACAAGGATTGACCCAACCCTGGGTCTGTCTCAAACTTCCAGAAATAAAACAGTTATTCACTGCTATTAATTTATGCACAAGTTAGTTAGGGAACTAACATATGCATTTATTCCTACCCCTTTGAAAAATAATTGCAGCTTTGGTATTGACTCTAGTATGAACAAAACCAAGCCATTATTGCAATATAACTGTTAAAGTTTCATAGGATTTTTCTGTAAGGATAAGTAACATTCTTTCGACTTGGGGGTTCCAATGAGATGCCCCTTTTGTTTTCTCTGCCTCAACTTTTTCCATTCCTCCTTCTTTTTCATTATTTTTTTTCAGTACATCATGATCATGAAACACCAAATTTTGGTCATGATCTATCTGTCCTTGAGCATACTACCTTTGTCCTTTTTTTGGCAACCAATACACATTTGTTTCAAGTCCAAAGATAATAGAAGTGAAGACATTTTGAAAGGTGTTTGGTCAGATGCTTAACAGTTGTACATATGGTAGGCATAATAAATTATGTTCAACATAACTGCGAGAAGTAAATAAACTCTAAGCAATTTCACATAATTTCATTCCTGAAAAAAACTTTAACCTTGATATTCCTTGTTATGTATATAAATAAAAATAAATGAAGATGCTTTTTGCTGAGCTGACTAGCAGGTTCTAGAATAGCAATGAAGCTCTACATTGAATAAAGGTGTTCCATAAACCTTTAATTTCCCTGAAAAAACCCAGTAATTTATTTCACAGTAATCTCCTTTTTGCTGAACAAGTGGTTGCATTCTCTCAGTGGCAAAGTGAACCAGCTGGAGATTTAATGTAAGAAGTAACTCAGCACTGCAGAAGATCATGTATGCAAAGAGATTTGCAGTTTCATTTGGAGGTCAAAAGGCATGTTGCCACTAAATGCTATTGGAGAAATAGCTTGGAATGATGCCCCTTCCTTAATTCTCAGCAGTAAAGAACAGACAAATTAAAATGTCACAGTTTACTGAATTGAAAACTGTTTTATGATAAGACACTTGAGCCAGCAAACATTTTTCCAAATACCACACATGATTACAGTTCTTGATGGGACGACTAGTGCTAATTTTCAGCATTTGACATATGAGTGAGGCAGTGTTGGAATTTGTGCTCACTTTTATATCACACTGGTATTTAAAACCAAAAATTCCTAAATTGGAGTAGATATGGCACTCTAATTTGGACAGCAAAAGCTATTTCAGTTGGAAAAAATGAGGTTTACTTGTTACAGGCACGGATATTTGTAGTTTTACTTAGTAAAATATTGTGAATAACTTCATATCAGCTTATACAACTGACAGAAAAGTATTCTATTTGAGACGGAAGGAAATAGATAACTATGAATTAAAAAATAATATCTTTGTCCAGGGCACAGAATGATGATGAAACAAATAATGATATTTCACTAATACTGCTGTAAGCCTATAAATTCTGGAGATATGTATGCTGAGCAGCTTTCTTTGTTTAGCTATGAATACAATAAGCTCTTTACTTAATAATAGTCGATTTGGAATGCAAGTATATTTGGAGTACAAAATCCAAGAGTGATGGCTTAGTCAATATTTTCATTGGCTAAAAAAATTACCAGCTGATTCACAGCCTTATCTTCTACTTCTCAGGATAAACTTCACAAAAGAGTCCCTGACCATTCAGATAGTGGAATAAAAATACTGTTGTCAGAAGATGAGTTTTTGCATTGCTAAGCTTTCTTAAGTGCTATGTTGTACTAAACTCCCACACTCTTTCACCACTACAAACACTCATCTTGAGACTGGCCTTATCAATTCAAATCCAAAAAATGAAACATAAAATTTGGTGCATTTTTTCTCTGCAAACATGGGTGTTCTTTTAGGACTCTCTGTCTCAGTTCTTTCAGCAGCTTATAGGCATCTAAAAGCTCTTTTAATTTTGCTTTAAAAAATTCTAGTCTTACTGGTATCTGTGTTCAAACTCTATTTGCTTTAAAGAGATAATGATTTCCTCTCACACTGGATTCATTTGGACTCATTGACTTCAGCATTAATCCTTCAGCACTTCTATACAGAAATGGCTACACTTCGAAGCCCAGCTTTTAGGAATTCCCACTTCATCACATTTCATTCAGTATATTTGGAAATATTTTCCCTACATAACCTAGTGTTTTAAAGAGAAAAGTCTCCATTTCTGAGAGTCTCACAGCACTCTTCTGTATTTGGATTCAGAAGGCAGATACATGGATGGCAAGAGGACAGCTGCATAAACAGCTACAATATAAGGTGAAAACCAGAAAGTAAGAAACAGAAAAACACTTAATCCCTGATGTCTTAATAACAGCCTGTCAATATATTTACCATCCTCTTAGTAAACTCTGTTTATTACATCTCAGTCCCACAATTGTCTTGAACTGTCTAGAAAAAAATGTGTCGGTAAGTACATGCACCATGTGCTTACACTATTTAGGATTAACTAAAATCAGGATGACTGTTCGGCATTTATTTAAAGAAAGGCATCTCTTCACCAACCTGGGATTCTTGTAGGCATATTTTAATCTCTGGACTTCCATGTATCACTTCTCTTATTTTTCCCTTATTTTTGCATATGAAATTGGACATGTTTTTCCACTGTATAGAATTTTCAAATCAGAGTTATTTGTTACTCCTAAATCTATTTAATAAAGGTGTGCTAGTTAAAAATTCAAATTTATCCTTTTCAAAATAGAGGGATATTTGGGTCTGGAAAGCTTGGAAGAAGAACAGACTGTTTGCTCCATTACAGGTAGATATATCAAGAATCAACCTGAGGTTATACAAATCAAGATTAGAAATAAGACACATATTGTCACAGTAAGAATAATTAATTTCTGAAATATTTTATCTATAGAGGATGTGTACCTTTAACTCCATGGAGAATTTAAGTGAAGAAAATTAACTATTTTTCTAAACTCTGTTAGCTTCTCTCGATGATGTTTTTGAGATAACAAATGACTCCCTGAAATTCTATGGTCTTCCCTAACTCCTAAGGAATGTTCTTGATGTCCTCCCTCTAGTTATAAAATCTAAGCATGAATTTAGAAAATTACATTTGTCATGAAAATACATTCATTTGTTCTTTTTAGTATGGAACAGATCTTCATAAAAGCATAATGGTCCTCACCTGAGACTTTTAGTTCAGTATTTTTTATGTGCTTTGAAGGACGATGACCAAGATAGAAATAGCTGGAGGGCTACCTATCTTCTGTTCTGACTGTATCCTTGCAGGCTTTTTGCTCTCACATGACACCAGCTGACAGACAGCTCCTAATCCTCCCACATTTGAATATTTCTGTTGGCAGATTAGCCAATTTGCTGGCAGACTAGAAGAGAATAGCGTGCACATAAAAACAGTAAAGTGAACATAAATAATTTCTGCTGATGACAATGTTTGAATTGACTATACCACAATATGGAATTAACAAAATTCCTTAGATACTACTCTTTGGAAACTGCTGGCAATTGCTGACTTTAACAGCAATTCCAGCACCTGCAATTAGGTCAGCTATTTGCAGAGTCCCCCCGGGGAACTGTGGCCAGCCAGGTGTTCCAGTGCCTATCTATCACTGCTACCAACTCCAAAAAAAAAAAAAAAAAAAAAAGGTGTATCTGTGCTGTACATCGCTGTATCATTTTTCCTCTACCTTTGTCATCTATTCTACATTTTACCAAAACAGTTTTCTGCCAAGCTAGATGCTGATGTAGCCTTTGGTTCAGTCTACATTTGTGGGAAAGGCAGAAACAACCATGCTGTCAAAGGCAGAAAGTATCTTAATCATGATCACAGAGTAACCAGCAGACACTCTCTAGTGTTAGGGATGTAAATGTCATCCCAAATCTACAGGGTACCCATTAGATTTCTTCAGTATACAGGTTAATATAAAAAAACATCTGTAAAATGATGGTGTTCTTGTGACAAAATAGCCATTGATGGTAAACAAAATTACTAAAGTGCATTTTTTATTAATTAATATATTTTTTCATTGGATGTCTGTTGTCTACTTAAATATACTTCAATGCAGTTTTTTTCCTAGGGACAATGTTGGCTCAGCTTAGCAGGTGACTACCATTCTTTGACATTTAAATAAAGTGACGCAGTATTCTAGGACTGATTCAAATCTATGCTTGGCAAAACAGTTATCATTTTAGAACCTCCTTATTCTCCATTTCCAAAGGCACAGTTTTTGACCTTTCTCACACTCCTAAGACCTTATTATGAACCCATTAGATGCATGCCTTGATTTCTAAATGTATGTACATAGAAGATTTTCTGTGTAAAAAATAGAAAACTTTAAAATTATAAAATAAAAATTTCTCCAGTACTGATCACTCTATGCCTTAATTCATAATACTTGATCTGTAAGATTTTTGACTTCTTTTTCCACAATTCCTCCTTTCCTTTTCTCTCTGTAATGTAAAATAGTCTGGTGTACCAGTTTGTTTTATTCAGATTATTGTTTTGTACAATGAGTTATACATTTTCCAACAATGTCATGATGGAACAGAGATGAAAAGTTAGGAGTCAGTTTAATGCTAATGCAATTCAGGATTCTTCAGAACTGGGTTTTTAGTTCAGTCCCCCCTCTACTGTGACCAGAACATTTTTTTTATTATTATTTTTAAAGATGTCCTTATTGAGACATTCCTGAAAAGCAAGAATAATATTTCTTGGGCTCCCATTATCTAAATATAGTAGATTTGACAGAAGTACATTAAAGGGAACAAATGCAAATAATCAAACAACCAATCTAAAATGGTCTTTTCAAAAAAATCCATTCACATTTTCTTAAGTTGTGTCTTCTTTCAGGGAAAGCAACTTGGAATGATTCAGGTGGAAGCATTAGCAAGCAAACAAAATTGTGGAGGGCAATGATAAAACTAGTTACCTCCTACTCATCACCTTCTAACTACTATAAAAACTGCTTTGGGTGAGAGAGGGGCACCATTAAGCAAGCTAGAAGATGTGAAGAGAAATATCTGTTAAATTTCTAAGTAGATTTTCTACTGACTGGGACTGAAGGCCATTTTACTTGCTCACAGATTAACGTGTAATCAATATTAATTATCAAAGAAAGGAGTGAATAACATTCTTGTGATAAGATCAGCACCGGGTAATGAACTAAAGCAACATGAAAGTATTCTTTCAATATAGTGAACTCATACATGACATCAGAATTAAAAAAAAAAAAGAATAAAAAAATCATTATTACCAGAAAGCTAGAGATATTTGAGTAGATTTCACTTTCATCTTTTTGTCTGTTTGCAAAGTTAGGCACAGCATACTGCACAGTGATCTCATCGAGGGTAAGCAATAATGGGACTGACTGAAGTTTTTTCAGTAAGACTATATTCAGATAGAAGTCCAAGTCAGTTTTTAGTGTTTATTCCTCATAAAGTACCAAGAACCTCAGTGTTTTATAATGTGGCATTACCATTATCAATATGTTCTGCCAGAGTATGCTGTCATAAAAGGCATTCTAAAATAAAATGAAACATCCTTCACTATGCATTGTTAAGCTCCACAGTCTGACTGTTTTCATCCGTTGTTATGCACTGCACAGCAATAATGAAAATCCATATTACTAGGTAACAAAACAGGTTTGGTGGGAGATAGTGAAAAAGAAATGGAAGAATTTAATTGCTCAGATTACTTTCCTTCATTTAATATTAAACAAGTGCTGATTAAACAGTCAACAAATTTAGGGCAATTGAAAATTATCATTTCTGAGCTTGATCCCTCCTATTGATAGTAGTCTCCTTTTTGTAGAAAAGTAGACTTCAGGAGACGTTTCTGTCATACAAAAATGATGAGAATGTGGTAGAATGCTCTGGACTACAGAGTTGTGGAATGAATTGGGTTGTCTTTGGGCGTACAATATGCCCACTTAGCACAAATATGACCTGCTGGGGTAGCATGCAGTAGTGCGTCAAGAGGTCTGGACTGTTAATACATCCTACAAAAAGTAACCAATGCAGCTGCCAGAAGTATCTCCCTAGACTTAGACTTTATCTCAGACTCTAAATTGTTCAGAATGTTCAGCTACACCACTCTAAATCACATTTTTATATCAGTACTTTTAGAGATTCATTCAATATTGCACTTGCAGCAAAACTGACACAGTGCCTTTAGGTGGGACAAAACATGTGAGTTACTGAATATGAATGTTTATAAATGATTTGTAATCTGGCCAAACAGGAATACTCATGGAATAAGATTGTACTAAATCACAGTGTAATGATCCAAATCCTGCTTTAACAGAAACTACTATTTTAAAAGCCAGCATGTGCCATACAATGTTAGAGATGATAGCACGGTTATCCACTGCTCCAGAAAAAAACTACTTGCTCGATTTATAGAATGTCTTGAAAGCATCAGATGAATCAAACGAAACAATTATACTCAAGTATTTCCAAGCAATGCACCATCTCCTCACCACTAGTGATTTTTATTAATTTCCTTTACTTAAGTATAGTTCCAATTTTATCTTTCAGATTATTACAACTAGTTTTACATTTTTCTTTATTTAATGAAAAATACAACAACAACAACAGAAGAGTAACCAGTATTTCTCAGTAGAAAATATTCTGTATGCAATTTTCATCTCACTTCCAAGGTAGCTCTTTTATTCTTGAATAGCTTTTAAGGGAAGCTTTCAGTTGGACTATATTTTTAGCTGTGGTTTGTATCTTGCACAATCCATCTTGACTGTTAAAATTGTGGATTCTTGTACGTATCTAGTTTATCAGATTAAGGGATGTTGACCCCCCAAGACATAAATGTAATAGTGCAGGACTAACTATTCAGGGTTGTGGATGCTTAAGATATTATCTAGCTTGTATTCTTACTTTGACAGAGCCTCTTGCCTCACTTCTGTCAGTTGTCAGAGACTTATTCAGCACTGGAATTTTATTCTATAGATACTACAGAGAGACATATAGTTCCTTTAAGATCAAACCCTGAAAGATATTCCACTATCATTAAAATCTTTGGAGACCAACGCTGCTTGGACTTCCAGAAAGCATTGGACACTGTTCCCCATAGATTTCTAATGAAAAAACTGTCTGCACATGGCCTGGATGAGAATACGATCTGCTGGATCAAGCACTGGCTGGACGGACGGGCCCAGAGAGTAGTGACAATGGTATTAAATCCAGCTGGTGGCAGGTCACAGGTGGCGTTCCTCAGGGCTCAGTGTTGGGACCATTTCTATTTAACATCTTTACTGATGACCTCGATGAGGGCATAGAGTCTATCATCAGTAAATTCGCAGATGACACC
The DNA here is from genome assembly GCA_033439905.1 of Ceryle rudis. Taxonomy (NCBI): domain Eukaryota; kingdom Metazoa; phylum Chordata; class Aves; order Coraciiformes; family Cerylidae; genus Ceryle; species Ceryle rudis. Next base: position 29 of record JAAGNO010000607.1, on the reverse strand, counting down.
AAGTTAGGTGGGTGTGTTGATCTGCGTGA
>JAAGNO010000606.1:0-20952 GCA_033439905.1 Ceryle rudis | reverse complement strand
TAAGGTTTTGATACAATACTTCCTGAAATCCACCCTGTGAATTCCTATGAATTTAAGACCAATCACGTGTATCTAAGTAAATTCAACAAGTTATGCTTAAAATTATGGTAACTACCACTGGTATGGAAAATATTACCCACTCATTTTTACTGAAAGCAAATTTTCTAAAGAATCATTTAATAGAAGAAATTAATCTATTTTCATCTTTTTTTAATCTCCTATTCATTTTAGAGTCAAAACAGAAAATCATACCAAAGGCAGTTAATGATACAACATAAATCCTTTTTGTAGGAACTGAATGTGAAGATTTATCATCATTTAATTTCAAAATCATAATGAATAGTCCCCATGTAGTTTTGATACATGAGTATTTTCACTAGTACTTTGGCTTCAACTACACAGCACAGAGAAACAGGCACTGTAGTATTAAAAAAATTACACATCTTTTAACAAGCTTATTTCTTCGAAAGCAAGGGCTTCTTTTAAAAGGGAATGAAGAAGTCTTTCTGGTAAATTTTATTCTGGGTATGTAACTCTTTTGATTTAATGTAATTTCTCATTTATGCGATACAGTAAATGATGATTTATCAATACATAAAAATGTTAATAAAATACCAAGCAATAACAATATTTATATTACCTTCCAGCTATAGGCTTTTTGTTTTAAATTCTGTGAGAGTACTTACAGAACTTACTGCCTATGATACTTAACTAACTTGACTACTTTTGCCTGGTCTTTTTTTTTTTTTGTGTGTGTGTGTGTGTGTGTGTGTAAGCAAACAAAAGCAATTATTTTTCTTGTCTTACGGGTAGGTATCTTGTAATGCACTAAGAAATGCAGGATAGGAGTAGACCTGGGGAGGCAGGGGGCGAACTGCTCTCTTGATGCACCCAAACTTCTATTTTGAAAGATGACCGCTTTCCCCCTATTGTTTCCTCGAATGATCTTCCTTTCCATGTCCCAGAGCTTACATCTACCTAAGATCTAGAAAATTAAGTAGTCTGCAAAATGTTTTCTGAGAGATGGGACATCACAATGCTAAGACAGAAAAATTCAATAGCTCAATTCCCTAGTCTGCATGAAAGTTGCAAACATTTTACTCTCAGGTCGTAAGAAAATTGGTAGCAGGGCAATAAAAGAATCAAATGCTTCCTCTAAAGGCAACTTATACCGTAACTAATCATGACAGCATTCACATTCTAAATAATCACATTAAAATGCCTTATTAAAAGGAAAACCCCTCTACAAAATAGATGAAGAAATTACAAATTCCAATCCATATTTCATACTGTGAAAACAGGAACTCAGCAGATGCATATTTTATGAATACAGCAATGAAAGTACAACCAGTTTTCCATATTCATGAAAAGCATTGCTGAAAATATTCATCGTATTCATCAGGAAAATGTAAATTCTTCCTAACACATTGTGTAAAATTCTATAAAGGGAGAAAAGTAAAGGCTTTTCTTTACATGACAGTTTGTTCATCTAGTTTGTCTTATCTGGACAATCCAGCCTTTTTCTCTTTATTTTACCGTATTAGGCTATTTTACCCTTCCAGTCTGTTCTGTTTCATGTGTGCAACTATTGACTGGCAGCAGTAGCCTTTCAAGGAGACTCTGCGGAGTGATTTGAAACATTTAACGACAGTAAACTGCTCATAAGTAAGTTTTACCCAATAATAGACCTCAATGGTACTGTTAACCATTTTGTTGACTTTGCCTTGGGACTCCAGGCTGCCCAACACATTCAATTATTGCCTCTAATCGGTGCTTAACTATTAACATTAAAGGATTTGACACTTTAAAAGGAAAGCGATTGAAGAAATTGCTGGTTTTAATGTGACAGTTCTCACAACCACACATGGTACATCCAGTCTGATTTTTCAGATAGTGAGAAGCCATTGTCCACATGCAAAGAGCCAAATGCTCATTTCTGGATGCTGTTTTCAGGCTGAACTGATATGGTGGCCACTCAATACCATGCCACTTGAAAGCATGAAGAGAGACATTCCTGCTGATCTACTCTCTCTGTGGATTTAAAGTCCTCCTTCTTTTGAAACATCAGCCATGATAAGAAATAACTTCCAAAGAAAGATAATACATTGGAGAAATGTCTGCTTTTAGGGAGACCAGTACCTTTCACAGAAGATTTCAGGGACAGCTGCAAGCCTTCTAAGAATTCAGCTTTTTAAACATTCTCCCAGACATGGTATAAGTCAGCTACAAGTTTATTCTTAAAAGCTATTCCCTTACCATCTGAATATCCCATAACTGCCTATGTGCTTTCCTCTGAAAAAAAAAAGCAGGTACTAGTCACTGTCAGAGACAGATTCTACAACAACCGACCATTGGCTTCACTCAAGATTGGCAATGGCTACATTATGGTTCAGACATGTCTTAGTCTGGAGCTCAGAGATCTCCACTACTGTCCTGTTTGGGGACAAATGGCCCATTTATCATAGCAAAGGAATATTCCTTTCTTTGATGAACAACTAAATGCTGTGCATGGTGGAAACGCCATTCTTCTTTCCCTTAAAAGTTACACACATTGTCAATGCAATCTTACTTCTACCAGACTTTATACCAAAGAAACTTGGTATTCTCTTCTGTTGCTTTGTTTTATTTTCATGTGCCTATTTGAACAGCTTGTCAGAGCCTTAAATGTGTTTCTCTATCCCTCACTTCATCCACAGTAATAAGATGCAAAATGGAAATACCTGTGCATCAGTCAGAGTTCTTGTAACCCAGTCACCAGCCCTGACACATGTAGAATTGTGTTGCTCCTGTTCAACCTTTCCATTTCTAAGTCCCCTAAATGAGCCTCGGTGGCAGTCAGCTGCCATCTACCAAACAACAGTCTTTAAAGATGGAAAGGTCTTGATTAAAAGCAGACCAGGAGAAGACTCTTGATACCTCTGTATACTGCTATATTCACAACCTTTTCATTCATAGCTGTCTCAAATGATGCAAATTAGATGATGCTGAAATGCATCTAGAATATAAATTTCCCTTTTCTATGTCCTCACAAACACTCCATAGGAGAAATATCCCAGTTCTGCACTAAGTTTACTATTTGCAGTAATAATCCTGTCAATTAATTGCACTACTAATTCTTCAGATAATGGAAGTTGTTGCTCCTTTGAACCTCAGAAACAGATACCAAGTCAATCTCACTCCTGCCTCATGTTACAAATCTTCCTGTTAGGAACATAGCAGAAGAGATAGCATAAAAATAGATCTGGGCACTGAAAAATATATTTCCATTCTAAATGGTAATGTAGTCAAGAAAGACCCAGTTGCATGGATCACTGACTTTCCTGTAATTATTTGTAAGGAAAAAAATAAAACAAACAACCCAGAATAATCTCCCTGAGAGAGGAGGAAAAGAAAAAAAAATACAACTGAGTAATCTGTCACTTGTGAGTGCTTGCAACAAATTGCACTTGAGAGAAGCTGAGTTCATCTTCATTTACAAGCTAAGATGAAGAACTATCATAACTATACATGCTGCTATATTTATCAATATTACAATTATAATATTTCACACAGCTTTTTTACTGTTTTGCTTCAGGTTTTTTTCACTGAAAAACTTAATTTTCAAGTCCATCTGGTACAGCAGAGTGTTGTGCACATAAAATAATACTCAAATGTAACAACAATGCCTTTATGTACTAATCTTTGTTTTAACATAGGCTCTTTGTCATAGTCTATTCTTATTCTGTCATTGTTTATTCATCTAATGGTATTTATAAGGATCTGATTTGGATATCAGAAAATAAAAGATTGTCTCAAAAGTATAGTACAAGTGTATAGCTTATTTATTCAAAACAGAAAGTAAGATACTACATGAATGTGTGGACACTGCATTTATCTTAATCTCCTTTACAATTTATATACGTACAACAAATATTTCAGTAAATTATTCATCATCCTGGTGCTTCAAACATAGCAGTTTCTACAAGCTTCTGCATACAAGACAGAATCTATCCATGCTACAGAAACTGACCCCATTCTACTTTTTATATACTCCCCAGTATTCACAAGAATCACGCTCAGTTTTTAACTCAATACATATATGAGCCTAATTCTAACCTGTTTATTCTGTTGGAATGTATTTATGCCATATCTTTTAGCAGTAAATTGAAAATTCCACTAGAAATAGCCATTAGGCTAGAAAACAAATCAGTGTCTTGACAACAGCATTGTATACCCATCACAGTAAAAAGCAGCTGCAGATGACTTTCAGAGTCTGCCAATATGGCCACAAGTTACTTGAAACAAGCAGTGATACTAACTCACACAACTGAGATGGATCAACCTCTGCCAGTCCAGCCTGAGGACCTCAACTTTTACAGTAACAATGCTTTTCTCAGTATTAGGAACTAACAGAGCCCAATCTCTTTCTAAGACAATGGATAAAATAGATTGAAGTAGGAGTGAAAAGTAATTTTCCTTAGATTTAGCAACACTCCAAATTCCAGTACAGAACAGTTTGAGCAGTACCAGCTTCCCAGGGTGTGCACACAATGATGGTGTGGGACACTGACACAGTCTGATAACCTCTGCATGTCTGAAGCTCCTGTGCCAAGTCCTCCATGACTGAAACATTCTGTTGTTGTTGGTTTGTTTGTTGTTTTTTTTCTTTTTAACCTGTCCCTTTTCCACAATTTTTGCTTCTGACTCTCCATTCAATAGTGTTTAAACACACACTTAAGCACAATCCCTTTGCTTCCTAGAAAACACGTCTTGAAATCAGGTTAACATACAACACTAAGTCCTATATTTTCAGGAGTTTTGAGAAGGAAAGGTATGTTTGTTCTGTATTTATGGAGCCCACAGGACATGCTGGACCTCCAATCCCCTGGAGATTCAACAGTGAAGCTTTATAGTCATAAAGAACAATTTCACATGTGCATTGATTGTGTGATATAGTCTACTATCTTATTTTATTCTGACTACCACATGCAAAATTTAGTATAACCATAAATAGTTTCATCCACCCTATTGTGTTGCTCCCATCTTGTTTGGCCTTGCCACATTGCTACTGGCACTATTGCCACTTTCTGTTTCTTTGGGTTAAGGACATGATTTTATCCTTTAGATGGAAATTGCTGTCAGTGGAATGAATTACTTGCACTGCTTGCACTTAATACTGTAACTCTGGTAAATCATTGCTGTATCTTGCACATCTCAAGGAAAAAAAAAAGTTTTAAAACCACCACTTAAGATAGATAGATAGATAGATAGATAGATAGATAAATAGATAGATAGATAGATAGACAGGCATCACATCACAGTGTCCCATTACGAGATGTAAAGAAAATCAGCACAGCTTATTTTTGCCTAAAGAATATTCTATCAGACCTAGTGATATTCTATTCACAGTCAGTACTGTGTATTACGCATCCAGTTCGAAGCATCTGTCGATACCTCAGGCTGCAATGAAGCGGCTGTGGTTTATTGGCAAGCCCTGGCTGGAAGGACTCTCTAGGGAAGCTCAGATATTAGAGGCTCATGTTAAAAATCCTGCTGGAACAAATACATTTTGGGTTGGCTGCAATATTAAAAAGTGATGCCTGACCAGTAATTAAAGAAGCTGCCAGATAACGAAAAATGTGTTGGGCTAGTTAATATATGCAGATGTCACTACAGAGAGTGATCTCATAAACAAAACAGGAGACAAAGCACTAGCACAACAAATTAACCTTTACAGGTTAAGCAGTCTGTGAGCAATGAACAGGGGTAGGGTGTTTGTATGGTGTTTGTTTTTTAAATTAAGTCAGAAAAAGATCTTAATACTTTGGACAAACAGGATGAATATGAGCATGTCATTAGGATTTCTCACCCCAAATTGTTCCACGGCTACTGTATACCAGCCATTTCTATATTTGAGGACTGTACATTCTTACTGTAACACAGTTCATTGTGCTTGGGGTCATACAAGCACAGTGTTATTAGTTTGTGTCTGTCAGCATTTTAATCAGATGTCACATTATGCAAAAATGCTGATAATAGAGACTACCAGCCCTGCCTTTGCATAACACATCCGCCAGGATGTTCCCTGCTTAGTTACACAGTGCTTCTAGAATGCCTCCTGGATTAAAAAGGAAAAATAAATAAGTAAATAAAAAATAATAAGTTCTTTTACATCACTGTAAAAGGATATTATCACTGCATGTCAACAGGCAGCCTTCTATAATGGGCAAATGAATCATAGAAAACTGGAGCAGTCTTTAGTACTGCAACTAGAATGAACTGGGTAATCTGGGGGAGGATATGAAAGAACTTTTGTCTTCCTAGCAATAAATCCAGGATCCAGCATCCCAAAGAGTGCTGATTAGTACTTGTCACAATTTTAAGCTGGTAAATTTACAAGTGTTGCTGCATATATACTAAAATTAGGGTTCTTTAGAAACTTTGCTAAAGCTACTTGCCTTCCACATCCTTCAGCTATTAGTTCTTTAGCGTAATTACAGAGTGTCTGTGAATATTCTGTAAACAGTCGTATGAAATAAATAAATCTGATGTAAATCATTCCTAGGTGCTTTTTGAGGAGACATACTTTTGAACCAATGTATCATTACCATCTGCCTTGTCAATTCTTAGTTCATGCATTATTTACCTGCTACACTATGGTGAAAGTGGTGAAGCAATAACAGTCTGATTTGAACCTCCAGCTGCCATCAATGCAAATCAGGTTGAATGCCAAACAGAGATGAAATATTCATGTTTTCACTCTTTTTTGTAACTGACAACACCCTACTGCATAGGTGACTTTAAAGCCTCAGTATTTTGGTCATTCATTTACCTCTTCCATTCAAAATTCCAAAAAAGTGTGAAAAGCAACAAAAGTATCACTATTTTCCTGATAGTATGTCTTGATATGGGGGTTAGTCTTTAATTTATGGATTTATTTAATTTAATTTATTCTTATTACTCTTGTTATTAATTTAACTAATCTTTAATTTGTTAATTTCTCTGAACAAGTCAGACTTAGGCTCTTTGACAAAAAGACGTAACTTTTGCTTGTAACCTGACTACTAGGTTTCAGATTCAAAAAATTCTGAGAGATGCATAGATTTCAACACGATGAGTAAGACTTTCATTGATTTTAGTATTTACTTTGTCAGTCATATCTTATAGCATATTGAGCAATCAAAACCTGACTTCCCTCAGACTTTGTTAGCATCATTCTCATTTTCTCCTCAAACACGTTCAGCCTTTCTCCCTGGTAAAATATTTCTCTGTGGAGTTCATTGTGTCACAGAGAGTTTCAGTGAAATGGCAGATGATGACAGATGTCTATGAAGTTGCATATGTGTATGTTTGTACCATGAAGGCAGCTTTTTTTTTTGATCATATCCACCTCATCATGAAATAAGTATTTTTAATATTTCAAATAATATTCTACAAGGGGTTTTTTCCTTCATTTGAATGAAAAATTTCAATGCAACTTTTGGTTGCAGTTAAAATATAGATGATGTTATGCCTTACGTTACCCCAATGTCAGGGAAAGCAGTCTAGGAGATTCAAACACAAGGCTTCTTTGTAACAGAGCAATCCGTAGTCTACATTTAGTGTTCACTGTTTCCAGAGCTTTGGAATTGATAGTATTATGGATTTGCAATATACTTGTGTCTGTTTCTTATATTAAAATGTAAAAACCTTGAAAAGCATCATGCTCTATTCTGAATTTAGCCAAGTGTTTTGAGTGCAGTGCTAGAATGGTTATAGTAAAGTTCTAGGGAAGAAACACAATGTCTATGTGCAGATAGGGAAGAGTAACATGTAAGAGAAATAAATTTAAACTCACTTTATGTGAGATGTGTTTAAGTGCATTATCTGATAGAAATATCAGATAAGTATAGAAATTCTGAAATATCTCTTACAGTATTTCATAAGCAGAAAAGAATCTTATAATTACCAATTACTGCCAACCTCAATGTCAGAAATGTCAGACAGATTTACTGAAACACTGATTTCATTTAGCCCCAAATGTCCCATTTTAAACTGTCATACAAAATTTCCCAAGTCGCTCTCACAAAGTGCTGGTACAAAATACTCTTAAACGATCTGTCAGGGTTTAAAAATGTCAAACACAAGCCTGTAAAGAAATATTCTGCCTGAGATACTTTGAAAACCTTCCTTGTTTCTTCAAGATAATGATATTTTTGAAAGAAATATAATGGCAAATGATCAGATAAGAATATATTTTACTATATTTACTAAAATTGTTTAAGTTCATTATTCTGCAAATAGTCCCACTCTTAGGCTCAAGTTCTTTCTAACTCCACCAAGAAATTAATTTCCTGAAATTCTTTCACAGCACAGTATTCCTTTGCTGTTTCACTAGCTTAGCTCAGCAGATGGTCACATTCAGAAAGGACTAAGGGATTACGACAGTCCTTTTCCCCCATATTTCTGCTATAACAAAATGTCATCAGAACTATGAGCAGCTGAGGAAAGGATTTTGTACTTTCTTGAGCCTCAAACTGTCAAAAGCACCTCTGTTAGAGAGAAAAAAAAAAAGCAAAGTAAATGATAGAGAGGAAGCTCATTAGGCCAAAATAGAGTAAGAACAAAATTTCAGCAGTAAACATTAAAGCACTGAGATAACAAGAGAAAGCTCAGGAGGGCTGGATGAAGAGATAGATATAATTCAACACTGCAGACTAATAAGCAGGAAAGGTTTAAACAAACTGAGTGACCAAAACAAAGAAGGGGAGAAGGAAGGTTTGCAAATAAAATACTGGCAAGTTTCAATATTTACTAATTTTATATCAGACAGAAAAGTCAAGGATTTATTTCTCAATCAATACCATCAGAACTACAGAGAGTAAAAAAATGGAATTTAATTATTCTAAATCTGATTTCAATCAATAAAATTACTACAGGTATCTATAGCAAAATAATACTGCAGATCAAATATTCACACATCAGTTAGCATGCACCAGAAAATAAAACCCATCTCTGCCATAACCACACTGCATCTTCATTTATATCAATAAGCATTTTAGAAAAATGCATGAGGCAGAAGGCTGATAAATTTACACAGAAAGTTCAAAGATTCGGCAGTAAAAGGCTATTGAATACATTTAAACTCACTGAGTAGATATATTTCACATAGCTCTGAAACTGTCTCCATTTTGGAGCATTTTGGAGCAACTTGTTATCCATCATGTTGTTACTGTTTACTTATCCACAAGACCTTCTGCTTTATGCGCTGCCGCGTATCCTCAGCGTGCCAAAACTAACCAAGATTTACAATGACAAAGGAGACCCACTTCCATACCACAGACATTCAATTGAAAATTCAGGATTCCTAATGGACACAGCAGAAATTAAAAGCTTTCTGGTTGCATCAGTACTGCATTCAGTTGAAAGTATTAACAAAATGCAGGTACCCTATGAGGGTAACTTGGGAGACAGACACATTTACCATATTGGCCTCAACTAGAACCACTCACCCAAAGCTCAGTTCTCTGGCTCCTGCTGGAAAAAAAAAATCCCTTTATGTCATACTTGATTTCCTAAAATGACTGATTCTACTTCTATGATTACAATTAATCATATGCTTAAACAACCTCAGTTTGCTGGACTAGCACTAAGCATTCAAAACAGTACTGAGCTTTAGCAGAAAATCTCAACCAACACAAAATTCTAACCAGTCATATGCTCATACAGAAATTTATCTCCACTTACATTTTTTTACCTTGTATCTGCTTATTGTCCACTGTACTGGGTTTGTATGGCAAGGTTTTGGTAACAGGGCACTACAGGGGTGGCTTCTGTGAGTAGCTGTTAAAAGCTTCCTGTATGTCCAGTAGAACTAATGTCAGCTATCTCCAAGACGAACCCACTGCTAGCCAAGGCTGAGCCCATCAGCAGCAGTGGTAGTAGTGCCTCTGGGATAACCTATTTAACAAGTGGGGGGAAAAAAAACAGCCCTGCAGCCCATGAAGGTTAACAGTGGAGCACCTATCCACCCTGCAGCCTGAGGAGGACCACATGCTAGAGCAGATGGGTGCTCAAAGAAGGCTGTGACACCATGGAGGGTTCACACTGGAGCAGGCTTCTGGCAGGACCCCTGGACCCCTGGAGAGAGGAACCCATATTGGAGCAGGCCTGCTAGCAGGACTTGTGACACAGTGAGGGAGCTACTATGGAGCAGTCTGTTCCTCAAGGACTACACCACAACCCCAATTCCCCATCACCCTGTGCTGCTCAGTGGGGAGGAGGTAGAGAAACCAAGAGTAATATTAAGCCTGGGAAGAAGGAAGAGCTGGGGGAAAGTGTTTCTAAGGTTTGGTTTTATTTCCCGTTATTCTACTCTGATTTGATTTGTAATAAATCTGTAAATTTGTAATAAATGAAGCACAAGGAGCATTATGTGACTGAAGCTGTCATTCACAAAATGAGTTCTTCTACCTGCTGGTTTCCAAAACATTTATATATCAAAATACATCTCTTTATGCATATATTTAGTAAATGCATTCTCAGAGGTGCTGCTTCTTCACATGCTTATGAACTGAAATAGTTATTTACTTATTATTACTTATTTAATTCTGTAACCATACTCAATAAATAAATTGGGTTTGCTTAACTTCAGTGATTCACAACTCTAAACTAAAGGCCAAAGAAATCTAAAGCTTATTAAAATATATTTCAAGAAATTATACAAAGCCAAAGAGCAACCAATTAATATGAAAAGCAGATTCTTCATGTAAACAAAACCAAGATCAATAAATAGTCAGCCAGTAAACAACACAGACTGCACTTAGCAGGAAGTCACACACAACTGTAAGCAGATGTGTGTGTGTGCCTCTGCCTTTCTCCATATATATACATATATACACACATAAAAGACTGTTGCAAAGCTAAGCATGCAAAAATTGGGAAAAAAACAGAACAGAGGCTGCCTATTTAATGTAAATTCTTTTCTCCTGGGACCATACATAGTCTATAATTAAATGGTATTAGTTTCAAAATTCTCTTACCAAACCAATTAGACAGGATGGATAGAACTAAGATGTCATTTCAGTTTCAGCATTTAATAATGCTGAAATTAATTAATAATCATTTGCACCATACTGACCACAAACTGCTGAGATCTGTTCTGCATGCAGGATTCTCTTATGCTAATTAACAGGTCCAATATATTTGATGCAGTATCTGATATAGTAATATGCCAACATTTCCCTAATTCTTCAGTAATACTAAATAAAATTATTGGGGAAAATACAGCTACACTTTTATTTATATTTCTATGTATTATATATAGTTACTATGGTTTTGTATGTAAAATATTATTTATATCTTTATTAGTGATAGCAGATTTTTTGTTCTACTGAATTTTCTTACATACTACAAGATAGACATAGAAAATCAGAAGTGTCAGGCCAAAGTGATAAACTACACACGTACACATGGTAGATTAACTAATAAAGGAGAGCAAGCAATAGGAATTATCAGATTATTCACTTCTGGAAGCTTCTTTCTGTCTCACTGAAGCAGTGCCAGGTGTAAACTGTGACTTCAAACTGGAATATACTAAGATTCTATCTTTATATATATATATATATCTTTAATATAACATTGATTTCTTTCACTCTGATTTTTTTTTCATTTGTTCATAGACATGGAGATATTAGTACTGAAGAAGAAAACAAACTGATTGTTAATGAAATAAATATAGTACAGGTACACTAATACATAAAACTTTAGTAATATAGTTATTTTTAAATATGTATGTCTACATGTACATTGTGATGCAATAACAAATAACAAATAAATTATAAAAGCTAATAAAATAAGCTTTCTTATTGTATTAGCTTCCAAACTTCACAACATTGCCCTTAGACTTAATGTTCTGATGCATTATTTAAGCAATGAGATTTCTCTTGTAACTCTAAAAATTAATATATGTCATTATTTAATCATTTCATGTTTCAAAATACAATCATCCATAATAAGTCTCATTATATCACTATCAGAAGAATAACTGTTAATAAAAAAAAGGGAAAAACAAATTTGAGTTCAAAGCTTTGTTGATTTTCTTAATTACTAGCAATTGTACACCTTGTGCAGCAGTTCTCCAAACAGGGAATAATAACTGCATTAAAAAAAAAAACAAACAAAAAACAACCAAACAACAAACCTTAAAATACTTTGAGTGTTGTAATTACAGTTGGATCAAAATATTCCATACCAAATTTTCTAAATTGATACAATCACAAAAAGGGACATGGGAATAGCAAGTAAATGGGCAGGAAGAAAATTATTTAAAACTCCTTCCATTTCAACAAGCCATTGCCTCATTTGCATCTCCTATCAAACTGGATATCTGAACACAGCCACATGGCTAACCAGGAATTAAATACATTTATACAAGTGTTAAGAGATTAGTACCTTCTTCCTTCATAGATTATCACCTGATGGTAGACTAGGGATCTGATTGACAGATCAATACTCAAACAGGGTAATCACCTGAAAAAAAAGATCACTTTATCTGTATCTCTATTCCATATTCATAACTTCTGGGTTTAAGGGAAGACTGGACCAGATATTCTCAGGAGTTCCCTTCCACCCCAAGTTCATAGAACTATAGAACAGTTTGGGTTGGAAGGGACCTTAAAGATGATCTAGTTCCAACCCCCCTGCCTCTGGATTTGGACACACACAGTGATGGATGTGTTAAAAGTTATTCCATGTTTCTAAGAAATGCAAAGATGTGTATGACTAATACAACTTGAAGTATCTAAAGCTTTTGAGTATGATCAAAGTTGAAAAATATTTAATAGACAAAGGTATTGCTTTCTCTCCATATGTCAGAAACTGAATTTCTATCTTAACTATGTGTTACACAAAACTGATGAAGTATTCTCTCAGGGATATATAAAATAGCAATATTTGTCAAATGTACATAAGCAGTGAAGTCTGTGTAACACCAGCACCAAGAAATCCTTCCTGAATCTGACTTTCAGGTAGATTGCTAGTCCTCATAAATATTGGTGCTGCACACTTGAAAACAGAAGTAATGCAAAGCAATGGAAATAGAGGGCAAACCATTTTCAAGTTTTCATAATTTTAGTATTGAACATTTCTCTTTCTGCAAAGAGTGACGTTAAGGTAAATAGTTTTAAAAAGAGAGGAAGAATATATGTGTAAAGAAACCTAGAATATGTTTTCAAATCCATACCTTGTTTATATAAAATCAATAAGTTCTTAAACATTTACTTGGTAGAGCCAAAATCATTTGGATTTTTGCAACAAACTGTTTCTCTGATGGCTGAACGAAAATGTTACAGCTTTAGATAAACCCCATAACTTCTAATTTTACCACAATGACAGTTTTATTCAATATCATTTATTTCAGATAAAGATAATACCATTATCCTCTGGTCCTTCAAGTTGAATCCTGTATAGGAGTATCTTTTCTTCCTCAGTTTTATGAGCTTTTCAATTACAGCAACATCACATAGCAAATTCTAGAGTGATGCATCAAGTCCTGACAGCAATAGCCTCTTATGTGCTGTGAGTATCTACTATTTCATTTTTTAAGTGATACAATCAACACCAAAATCTCATGTGTTCAATACTCTGTTAACTTCCACGTTTTCATGTTTTTCATACAAGTTAGACCTGGAGAGGATAGACAGGATGGTCTGCAGGCACATGATTTGACACACAGGTATTTTAATTAGTCAGCCACTCAAACCCAGATCTTGGCAATGCATAGGAGAATAATTATGAATGTGAAAGTAAGCTATACAGTGTATAACTATTACAGGAACGTGTGGCATGGTTTATGATGCACAAAATACCAAACTGAGATGCTAAGGGAGAAAATTAGCCAAGATAATTAATGACATTGTTCCAGAACTCAAGAAGCACGAATATGAAGTGGCTTTCAGCATAAACCTGTTTTATCCACAACACAGTTTTCACATGCATGTTTTCCTTTTCTGTATATAGCTAGTTTCATTGGCAGCATGCCAGCTTTGGGAAAAGTAAATAGAATTGTTACTTTAATAGCAAGTTTTAAGATAAAACTATGCTTTTGGATAATCATTTCCCAATACCATTTTCTCTACTGTACACTGTTAATATTCTGTTCCTAAGATGCTTTGCTCTAGAGGGGAGTTCCGCATATTCCTTTAATTTCATAAATATCTATGTAGCAAACCTTATAGTGGAGTAATTGGTGAAGAGGTAATCAAGATGAGATTTTCTTCCTGTATTTTATTTTTTATGCCTTACAAAAAAAAAGTCACTATTAATGATCCATCTCCAGGACCAGTTGACAGCAGAAGAGAAGGCTCCCATGTTTCAAACCCTGCCTTTGATAAGATACTACTAAGGATGATATTGTTTAGCCTTTAGGCTATGTGATCAACTGAGGAAGACTGCATCAAGCACCTGTACCTGCATAGTCACTGTAATGTAGAGCACCTCTATTTCTGTAATTTCATTGTGTAGGTTGTTTTTATTTTTCCATCAATACAAGAAAAGAACATAATGAAAAGCTTTACTTTGAACAACCAGTTTTCACAAAGTGTAAACTGCTGACTTCAGTCTGAGTTAAGATTATCATTGCAACTGTGAAGCAGCTGCTACAAAGCAACTTTGTAGGAAGGATTAGGTTTGGAGTTTTCTGAGCATTTTCTTTATGCAACTTCTATGGACTTAAAGGACAAGGGGACACTAATGCTGACTTCTTCCCATCTAAAGAGAACTAGAGTAACGTTAAAAATCACCTTGTATAAAAGGAGTAGTTAGAAACTGGAGGTAGAAATTATGCGGCTAGAAACATATTTTATGAATTGATAATCCTTCTTATAATACAGAACAGTTTCTCTACTTGGATTCAGAATATTAATTTTCAGTATTCCTCTATAAAGACACAAATAAATGCTCTAATATTGACACGTGTTAGAAGATAGTTATTGTTAATATGCTTTTAATAACACTGGCTTTAATAAATGCACACAATTGCCATTCTTCATTTTCCTAAGGGATCTCTTCAGCAAGAGAAATACACCATCATAGGAAGTTAACACCAAATGCTGCCTGTGACCTTTATCACACTATTTAAGCTCCTGGTGCTTCAGTTTGCCCACTAAAAAGAAAGATTTGGGTTCAGTCATGTTTATGCAGTGATTATGAAAGTATTGGGGCAGACAATGAGTATGTGACTATTGCGGGGAAAAGTCCAAAGACAGGCTCTCACAGGAGAACAGAGAAAAAAAACAAAACAGAAAAAAAACCCTTTAATTAATCTCTGTTAATTGAGTTGCATAAAGGGCAGAGGGTGTTGGATTGGGGGGGTTTAAATATTTCTTTTACTTTTTTTCTTTTCCATTTCATGCTGACCAGATTCAAATTTAATTTATCATAAAGAGATGGACTAAGTAATATCTGACAGTTTTTCACTAAATGAACTAGTTATTCTATTTTTTATGATTATGAGTTAGATTTATGATGATGTACTGACTCCTATCTCAAGTTTAGGGGGGTTTTGAGTGCTTTAGTACCACTGAGTTATGCAGTTTAAAAATACATGTATTTGTTTGCCAACAATACTTATTGAATGAAATGAATCTCATGACAAAAGAGGATAGCTGTGACAATAGCCTCAATTCAGAGGCAGAATCAACACTGCAGATGTATTAAAACTCATGAAACAGGCTTAATAAAGGCTTAATCTGACACTCATAAAATATTATGCAAACAGAATCAAGCATAAATTGATATTGTGGCTTAGAAACTAAAATACCCATTATAAATAAAATTCCCTGTCACCACAGGATTTTTATTCAGCTGTGACAAAACTAGACACACTACTTATCCATTAAAAATGAAAAGGAAGATGCTTAATTTAAAAAAAAAAAAAAAAATCTCTACCATTCCTTAACACCACTTTGTCTCCAAACTTTTGTCTTCTATTCCTTTATTATGCTATTAAAAAATTTCCATTTTCTCCCTAATTTATTTAACTTCCTTCTGCATTTGATGCCCTTCACAGCCTGTCATAACAAGGATACTTTGCTCATTTACTTTCTTTATGAAATACAAGATTTTCTATGTTGTCCTTTTATGATCAAGGCATATGAATATAAGAAATTTACCTAATATTAATTATACTCATCCCTGATTAAACAAACAGAAAAAAAGAAAGTGGGGTTTTACTCAGCCTTTCAACTCTTCTGTCAAATTTATTAAGAAATAATTACAAAAGACTGAGAAATCTGAGCTAAGTAGATAGAATTCAAATTTAGTTCCTTCTCAGTAATATCAGGTGATGTAAGGCTGATAAAACACTGGAAACACAAACCCAGCAAACAAGAAACACTCATAGAAAGAAGAAAGTGCTCATTAAGTTTAACTCTAAATGAAAGATTTTACCAATTAAATTAATTTTCCCATCTGCCTTGACAATGATGGCAAAGCTTAGAACTGCCAAGTCATTAAATGTTCCTTAGGTGCTCTGTAACACTCACACCATGATTTTTTGCTGACCTTAATAGCTTCTCATTTTCACTGCATACTTCCTTTTGCTTCCAAGGAGCAGACAAGCATACTGCATACAACACATCCAGCTGCTCCGGAGTATTAACAGTCAACCTTAGATTACAACATCAGCAGCGGCACCATCACAAGGAGAGAATTCTATACTCACGGATAGGCTTATTGTCACTTCTAAAGGCATGCTTGGGGATATCACCATTCTATATCTGGTTTTCTATCTTTGGTTTATCACATCTAAAAATGAAAAATTACTCCAAAGCATAGGAACCTTAGTTTGTGGCCTGCATTGTGGTGATCAGCATGAGTGTTCCGTCTTAACCAGGGACACTGTTACCACAAATACTTGTGTGTTTTTAGCACTGCTTCTACTGTTCAGGTTCTTTGTGCCGTTTAGGAAGGTTTTGCTACAATAAGGTTTTAAATAAGGAAAAGACCATAGTTCTCCTATTGATAAAAGCTGTAATAAACAGTAGAGAAATCAATAGAATTTGTAAGCTTCTAGTCTTTATATTGGGCTGTGCCTGAAGCATAATACAGAACCTTGGTGAAGCTTCACTCTTCACACAGTTGTGATGTGATCTGAAGAGGTACATGCTTTAATTAAGTCCATCATCCCCACTTAAACTACAGTTATTCTAGTGATTTGCTTTAGAAACCCTGCATCACTGCTTTTAGTTTCAGTTGACTTCCATCCAAATGTTATACTCGTTTGAGTTTTTTTCCCCTCACTTATGTACTTTCAGAGTTAATCATTACTAGTAATGTTATGCAAACCTATATGCAAACAGAGGAACATGACTTTATAACAGATGAAGAATCCTGGACTGTCAATTCTAATAAGCCCAGGAATTAGTGGTCATGCTGAGTAAGATGCTGTCTGTGGTCTTGTCTTGTCTAATAAGTCTCATTTTCATAACTATTTCCACAGAAATGCACTCTGCCATTAAAGCACCTAAGTATCTCCCAAATATCTCCCAGATCTAATTATAATAGATATTTATTACTGAAACATCTTACATTTGTTTTAATACAGATTTCATAACTCATGCTATGATTTAATTTTAAAGTGCTTTATGATATCTCTTACAGACAGAAGGTAACAGGTTCAATAAAGACACACTCATAAGCCTGGTTTCAAACTAAAACTGGACATCTCATGACACTTCAGTGAGCTCCAGCAATAGCACTGTGTAAACTATGCATATGAACAGAAACAAAGGAAAGTCCAAGTCAACAACTGTAAGCTGCCGTATTACAGAAGATAATTTTAGAGATGCTGTTATAAAATTAAATTTGGTGTGTATTACTGTGAACTTGGGAAAGACCACTGATTAAAGACATGATCATAGCCTGTAGCAACATGACTGACACAGAGGATCACCAGAAATGGTTTGATCTCTGGTTATTCCACTACAAGTTTAAGAGGGTATGGCTGAAACAAAGAGAAGGAAATGCTTCCTCACACCAGCCAGACTGTAGAATTTGTCACAGATTACTGAGAGAGGTAAAAGTTTACATCTGTTCAGAACAGATTAGACATATTAATGGGAAGAAAATCTACCAAGGGTTATTAATGCAATTAAACCCCTCTGTGACTGGGGAAATTCCTGGATTTCAAACTGCTGGAGGCAAGGCGAGCATTTTGAGGAAGTACAACGATGTCTGTCCTGGTTTTATAACCTCTCCTACATAGCTACTTTTGACTCTTGGAGAGAGGCCACCAAGGGATGGGCTGTGGAATTGCTCCAGGATGCCTTTCTTGTACTGAGAGAAGCAAACATGAATATTCTGCAATATGGAAGAGAGAAGAGTCGATGAACTGAGGCTACATCGGGTCTCTGCTTGGATAGGAAAATCCACTGGCCTTTTCTGTAGCAATAGTTTAAATTGCCTATCTTCATGAGCTAGATCTCTGTGGTGAACCAAGTAAATAGTTATTTCAGAACTGCACTAAAGTCCTCAGCCATGCTGGAGTCATAGCACAGCAGAGTGGGAAAGAAATGTAAATACCCACAGAAGACACTAACTTGTATTTCAGCCACCCTATCTGCATTTTCTATTAATTCTCAGCATATTCAGCATTCTGTACAATACCCCTGGTGGCCTCTGATTAATATTCTGTCTGTTACCTCCTCTTTTAGGACTCCCATTTCCTTGTGGTTTAAGCCTCTCTGCCAAGGCTTATCTTGATAATATACATTATCCCACTAAAAGAGGGGCTGCTGTGGTCTTATCAGGTTCATAAACAGTATGTTACCAATAATATTTTACATCTTCCTAAATAGAAATTTGCCTCAAACAACAATGTGTCTCTCTTAATTAACAGGGTTTTCATAAACTTAACTAGCTGCTTGTTTTTATAAATCATGAGATCAGCTAATAGACAACAGATGCCGATTTTATCCTTCCTGCCATGTTATTTTGCATATTATTTCTTTATAAGACCAGTCAAGACCAGTCACTGATTCATCATCAGAATACTGTATAGTTTGTAACATTAAATTTACATGATATAAATGATAAAAAAAATCTCAGATGCACAGTAAAATCTCTTTATATTATTTGGACTATTTCCTATTGCTTTACATTATTAACAAAATGTTTCTGACTCACCTCATTGAAATAGAAAAGCTTTCACTGCTAGCTCTTTACCAGTTTCCCAGGAAAAAAAAAAAAAAAAAAGGCTTCTTTTGAGTCCTTGCTTTTCAGATAATATGAGAATTTAGATTATGAGTTGAGAGAGGATTCACAGTGAAGGCCTCTTATTACTTGAACCAGAAAATAAATTATTTCCAGAGCTGAACCATGGCTATTCCATGGCCATAGCTTACATATGTTGAAATGCATGTGGATCATAAATACAAAGATGAAATTGAGAATTTCGGAGAGCATGGTAATTTATTAAATGGCAACTACTGGTTTGGGACACATGTCCAGCATGTGGTTAGTACCCCTATTCTTCAAATGCAAGGACGTAATATGCTTAGTATTGTTCTGTCTTCATTTGAAAGTTGGAAGCAAATAAAACTATCATTTCTGGAGAGTTTTTTCTTCATAGCTTTTTTTCCCCCATCATATACTTTTGGATCAAAACACTGTTTTCAGAAACTTGTTTCCTAGAAAGGCTCACACCTTGAAATATATAAAAAATAAAATAAAAGCACAGAGGAAGAAATGACTCTCAGTCTGGAGGACAAAGCTAGAGTAAGAGTTGTCTCTCACCAGCAGAGAGGTATGACCTCAAACCAGAGCATCTCCCAACCTGACTGTCTCACAGCGTTATCGTATGTCAATCTTTTCAGGGTCATTGACTGGCAACAACACCCTAAGAATCCTCTAGTTTCCTAACTGACTCTGACGCTTATGAATAAATATCTCCTTGTCTAACCTTGCCGCATTTATCAAGTATGTGGGCTTTAGGAGAATGCATTAGAGTCTCTGAACGCTCAGCTTTGAACATAAAAAGAAAACACATCATATTCATATAAGTTAAGTACAGGTCATTACTGAGATGACCAGTCAGATGTATTCAGATTTGGTCCTTGCAATATGCTCACCAAAAAAAAAAAAAAAAAAAATCATTAATTCTTCTAATAACATCTTATTAACCAATCTGAAGAATCCATCTTCAGACTTTCAAACACATCACTTCCAGCACAAAGGTTCTCCTGAGAATACCTTTTCTTCTCAGTTTGTCTGAGATCATCCTTTCCTAGTTCTCCTCGCATTGCTTTAATCTCTACTGCATCAAGTTTAGCAGAAGCTTGTCATTTTTTCTGCAGGATTCTTAGGGGAGTTTTGTAAGGCTCCGGTACCATTCACTAGTTACTGTTGCTGTTTCACAGCCACATGTGTTTATTACAAGCCTGTAACTTGTTCAAACTAAAATCTTTCTGTGGGTGATTGACAGTCAGCTCCATTCCAGTAGCTAAAATCAAACACAATCTTCCTTCTTTTCTGAAAAAGCAAGGAAAACCACCCAAACTCTGATAAAAGCCAGGCTCTGGCAGCATCCTGAGACAACTTCCCATTATCCTAAATGGCACTGGTTTATTCACCTTGTACATCATCTGCTGCCATTTATCGTAAGCAACTGGGGCAAGCATCTTCATTTTAGCTGTTTGTACAGCTCCTCCATCACTATGGTCTATGATGCTAGTACGGTAACACATGCAGCAAAGAACTGCCAGGGTACATTTGGCCCCCAGTATGCTTGGCGAAGGCACGGACAGCAGTTTACTCCACCAGCTCTCCGAGTGACTCTCACAGACTTTTACCTTCGAGGAAAAAAACAGTGTAGAGTCTCATTTCTAGACTGATACTTGGTGTAACCTACTCTTTACATCGGGAATGAATTTCTGGGAAGCAAAGCAGGCTGGACACACACGCAGCGAGCGTTCACAAAGCACATCCGAGGGGGCT
>JAAGNO010000603.1:0-17400 GCA_033439905.1 Ceryle rudis | reverse complement strand
TGGGGTGGGGGGGGGGGGGGGGTGGGGAGGATTTTTTTTCTTGTGAGGGTGGTTGCCTTATGGTGGGGGAGAATTCATAGTTCAGCAATAGCTCTGTGTTACTGAAAATCTTGGCCAGCCTGTATTTACTGGATAGACTGTGTTCTTGTGCTGTGCAGTCCTGAAGGAATTTGATGCCAGACATAAAATGGAGTCTCGCAGCAATCTAGTCCAGATGTTTTAGTAAGATAAGAGTTTTGGCTACTTAATACATGTGCGCTTTGCTTATGTAACAATTTTTGTAGGCATTTTCCTATTCCTTGCCCCTTTGTATAATCTTAAATCTTCCATCTAATTGACTTAGCTCCTCAGTAAAACAGTTATATGACTGTCCTTGTGTACCTCTGAGTCTAGAGAGAACAAGGATATTAAGGTCAAAAATGTAGATGCTGTGTGATCCAACTGTGTCTCTTAAGCATGCTTCTGTCTGTTGCTACTGTTTCTGATAAATAGATAAAGCTATATTTGAAGAAAAGAGGAGTTAAGAACATTTTTAGCAGACTTACACTTGAATTCCAGGACACTTAATGTTTGTTTTGCTCTGCAACACCCACTACACTTGTGTGTAGGAAGGAAAAAGAAACCTATTCCTAGCTCCATAATTGCAAGTGTGTGTCTTTGAAGTTTGTTTCTTCCTGTAAACTTTCTTGTTAGGCAGAGGACTTTCCAGAAACTGGAAGCATGAACGCTTCACTGGCAAAAATCAGATTAGAGTTCAATAAACAGTGTAAAAGTAATAGCATTGTTTTGGAGGGAGTGTCTGTTCCAGTCTGGCAGCAAACTTCAGTGATGGAGTCAAAATGATGCAATTGCTGCTGGTTAGCATGAGACCGAGGAACATCTCTGCAGTTGTTTGTTCATGGAGCAGGATTTCCAGAAACGAAGGAATGTAATTGGTCTCAAACTAATCTTGATGGTGCTAAAATCTCCAGAGTACTCTATTTAAAATTATTCTTTTTTAGGTTTTATTATTTCAGTACAATAATAATAACTAGAAAAAAACCCAACCCAAACTAAATAAGCCCCCCCAAGAAAAAAACAACCAAACCCAAAGAAAAACAATCAAAAAACCCCAAAGAAAACCTCAAACCAAACAAACAAAACCCCAGAAAACACCTCACAAAACTAACCAACAAGCCAGAACAAAACCCCCATCTTTGTTTCTTCAGGAACATATTTAAGGAAAAACACTAGAAAAGTGAGAGGAATGTGAGGAAGTGTAGTAGAGCACTGCAGTTTTTGTCTCCTTTCATGCTTATGAAAGGAAATAAGCAAAGGGTAAGTAGGAAGTCTTGTTTATGCCCAAGACTTTTAGTCAGTGCTTGGGGAAGCTTAGACTTCATGTTCAGGCCTCCAGAGAGATGAAGTACTTGCATGATTAGGCATTAACTGTATACCATGGAGATAAAGCTCATTAATTAAAAAGCTAATGCTTGTTATAGTCCCACAGTCTTTTGAGTTCTGCTCGTATGGGGAGTTAATTTTTTTGTTACTGGTTTGTAATAAATGCAGACTTTCTACTTAAATATTAGGTTGAAGCTACATGAGACTTCCTTGAAGCTCAGTTATCCCAATTATAAGACTAAAATATACATTTTAAACTGTTAAAAAAATTAATGAAGGTTTTTTTCTTCTTAATGGAACCATCTTTAGAGTAAGAATTTTAACATGCATTTTGGAATGTATGTTTTTATTGTTATTTTTTTTACTTCCTAACAAAAACACACAACCCCCCCAAACAAATAAAACACCAAAATAACCAAATACCCCCCCCCCCCCCCAAAAAAAAAAAGGGGGGGGGGGATGATGACACAAACAACAAAACCCAAAACAAATCAACAACAAACAACAAAAAAATATCCAGGATGGGCAGCTGCTGAGATTTCTGAACTGTTACCTTTGAACAGTGCACTGTCTACAGAGTGCTGGCTTGTAAGGGTTGGTGGTGGTATTTTTGGGGCATGTTCAGTTTACAGTGAGGTTTAATGTGTTACCTTTTGTTTCCTGGCTTCTCCTTGTAGACCATTTGTGAACATCTACTTTATTCCCAGTGACTATATTCTTTTAAGCTCTGATGATGCCTTGCAGTCCAAACTATGCTCTATACTGCCAGTGATGTTGATTATGAAGCTGAAACACACCTTGTGGTCTTGGTATCATGAAGCTTCTATGAAAGAAGAATGGTAGTAGGTAAAATACAGGCTCTGGCTTTGTGCTTAAAAGGACTCCTAATTCGGAGTTGTTGGTAACTCATAATTGAAATCCATATGTTGAGTATGATGAATTGTTCACTGCTGTGATATGATTCACAAATAGCAGTAATGAGAGTACTAGAAACCCTGGGGTGTTAGTTGGCAGAGGTTTGGGTTTGCTGTTTGTTGTTTTTTTTTTGTTTTAAGATGGTATTTTTATTCTGTCTTGTTCCTAATAGATTGGATTTTGAATTACTCTTTGTATTTTCCTTGTGTGCCATTTGAGGTTGAGAAAATAATGCTTTAATAGTTTGAATAGTGCTCAGTAATTAGTGAAATTACCACGGACTTTCTATGCTAAATTAGGATGATGGCTAGGATGAAGATAAAAAAGGTGCCAGGTTCAGGATCACAGTCTCACAGTTCCAAAGCATTGAAGTCTGTCAGTACTTCTGTATTAATGCAAGTGCTGCTTGCTCCTCATCTTGAGGCAGATAGCCCATCACAACAGTTAAACTCAGTATTGAAGTAATATGTTCTGAACTTTACTGCTGTTTAACTTAAAATTATGACTGTGTAGAAACAATAAATTTAGCTATAATTAAACATCTATTTCATGAAATAGAAATTGGATTCAACTACAGAGATCTGAACCTTGACGTAGGCTTTTTAAAGCAAGTATACAGCAGGAAGTTGTTTTCCAAGGTGTAGGTTGATACCCCTGGCTCTCTCAGAGGAGAAGATAGACGTCTTGAAAATACATCGAGAGCAGGATGAAAAGGGAGTGGTGAGACAATATAGTATTCTATGCATTTGAACAATGGTGAAGCCAAACAAAAGATTTAGACAAGTGGCAGATGAGCAAGTTGACAGTCTGCCTTGTAGGAAATGTCTTGTGAGGCAGGGGAAATATGCTCATTTCAAGGCTCAAGATACTGGTGGCTGAACTTGTTTTTTTATTGCCAGCTGTACTAGTTACTGTATCTTGCATTCCGGGTCATAAAATGGACTGTACAAGTAGCTGAAATTAGCTGGACTAAGTTTGTGTAATACAAGATGACATAGCATTTCTAGAAAACGATCAGCTTTGATTTCACTAAAGGGCTCTTTTAGCAGAAAGTGTAAGCGAACTTATCACCATAATATCCCTAAACCCTGTGGGGAAAAAAAGGAAAAAATTCAACAAAAGGTTTGTGGGTTTTTTTGTTCGTTTGTTTGCTGGGGGGGGAAGGTGTTTTGTGTTGGTTTTTCTTATGTGTGGGGTTTTTTTTTAGAAAAGCTTGTAGGAATTGTCTTAAAAGTTAAAACTTCTTTTACATATTAAAAAAGCATTTTTCCTTACTGCAAACTTCAGTAATTGTATAATTTGCTACTATTACTATCATTGACTCCTGGAACCAGGCCAGTAAAAGAAGAAATTCCTGGCAAATATTCTTAAATGTGAGAAACTGCAAACCAGTTTGTGTGGTTTGTTTTGGTGTTTTTTGTGTTTTCCTTCTGAGGCTAATTGTAAAAGATACTGCTGGTGGTGTTGACCGCACTGAATACTGATTGGAAAATGACTGCAGCTTGAAAATACCGTCATGACTTTTTTTATTATGCAGCCTTTTTATTTGGCATGCCTCCCCAGATACTTGTAATAGGAACTATGCCCCTGTTAATCTTGAATAGGTTATTAATGCTGTGAATGCAGTTTTGCTGAGGCTTAAGCTACTTTTGACTCTTTGAGCTCGTGCTGTTTCTGAAAGCATTTCTGCTATGTACCAAAATGGGGTAACAGTATTTGTCTTCAGTGGCAGTGTGGGTGAGGAGGACTGGTAAGCACATAGCCAGTGCTGAATGCTTACAAACTCTCGGGTTCAGTCCTTGTAGGAGACTTTTTTTTTTTTTAACTTGTGTTTGTGTAGCCTTTCTGGTAAGGACTGATGAGGTTTTAATAAATGATCTAGGAAGGGGAGGGAGACAGTTCTCCCCTGCTCGTATTAAAATATAATGTGGGAGGAGCCAAGAAGCGAGTTATATTTGAGCATTAGAACTGTAGTGGAAGTTTTCTTTCATATGCACAGTGTTTACCGTGTGATGTTTGCACATCCCTTGTACTGCTTGCCCCCAGAACTGTTTGAGAGTAGGGTGCAAGCACCTCATTTGTGCATTAAATTAACTCTGCCTTTCAGTTTGTTGTAGAAAGCAGAAATTCTTTCCAAACAATCCTCATTGTGTCCATTGTTGTACCTTTCCTTCCTGGCCTCTTTTAACAGTTTCCAGTTTTCCGGTTCGCAAATATGTGCATTCATCACACAGCATCAGTTTAATTATGTCATTTGAATCCCTACAAACCCTGTCCATCCTCTGATTTTGCAAAGTTATTTAGTTGTGACTCATTAAAACCAGCAAATGTCCAGTACTCTTCTAGTTGTTTTGGTAGTGGTTTAACTAAATCACCTTGAAATTTAATTAAATGTTGAATTCTTTTTTTTTCTCCTTACACATATAGACAAAACAGTTTCTTTCTAACTGAAATGAAGTATTTATTAGCATATCCCTAAAAAGATCATAGCTGTTGTAGTGTATAATAACCCTTAGGTAACTGTGATCTTTCTCAGGTGGTGAACTTGCTGATGGGCATCTTGTTGACAGTAGAAGTGACTCATCCAAATATAGTACCAACTGTTGATATCCAGTATGAAGTCATCGGAAATTACTATGCTTCTGAGAGAATGGCTGGTAGGTGTATAACTGCTGTCTGATCAGAAAATAGAGCACATAGTGTCATGATGTATTTGCCTTAAACCAGCATGTGATACCTGCATACAGCTCTTAAATATGGCTGTATTGTTTTCTGACTTTAATGATCCTGCAGTTGAGTTTTACAAGAAAAAAAAACTATGGAATGTTATTTTTACTTCATGTTACTCCTAAGTATCCTAAATGGTAAGATTTCTTGGCCTCCTAATGCTTTGAGTGTTGGAAGTATGTGTGGAACATGTCTAATTCATTTTCTTTATAAACATCGACTATCATTGCTGTGTCAGGAAAACAAAAAGCAGAAAACTATTTTTAAAAACTTTTTTTTCCCCTCTCTTTGCAATCCTCATAGATCTAAGGAAAGAGCTTACAACTATTGTGTATGAGTTTACTAAGAGGAAACCCAAACTTTCTTTCTTAGAAAAGCAGAAGAATGGAGATACCAAATACTTGAGTGAAACCAAAATATTTATCTAAAAAGTTTGAGATGCAGAAGAAACAAAAGAGAAAGCATCATGAGCAGAATTAAACCTACTTTTGACTCTGTTGTTGTAGACTGTATATGATGTGTGCAAGTGTAATTTGTGTCTAAGTTTTGTCTCTAATGACCAAGCTTTTTAGCTGTATATGACATGTAAGCTTGGGTGCATGCCTTGTTTTTCTTGTTCTAAATGTGCAGAAATATGTTTAGTGTGGCAGTTCTAATGTGTCTCATCTCAGTCTGTTGTATTACACTAAAATTTAGGGAGGGTCAGATGCAGTCTGGAGCAAAGATAAAAGCACAAATCTGGGTTTTGAGATTTGTTTTACAGTCTTCATGTTAATTATTCATAACCCGAGTTGAGGATCTGTCAGTTCTGACCTGCGACTGTAACTCTTGCTTGTTAGTAATGAAATAAGTGGGAACAAGGACTAAATACTTCATTAAGTAGAATTACAGCAAATACCTGTAAAATGTGACGTACTCTGTAACAACTGTTAGTGTACATGGTAGCCTTATGTGACTGAGAGATGGTTCTGAAGCAGAAGGTACATTCTCCACTCATCAGTGTAAAATGGCTGTCCCGTGCTTTTGACGTAGATTCTTCTTTCCCATGTTGGGATATGACCTGGAGGGTTTCGTGTGCATGCAGGAATATTATAGTTTTGATTGTGCGTGTAGATACTGTGAGTAACAAATTGTCAGAAGAAACCCACAGTTTCTAGTTATTGCTGAGTACTTAGGGCTCTCTGAAGGCAGTGTATTTCAGGCATGGGAGGACCTCCTTCTTGATGCCATCTGCATATGTTGATATCATCTTGTACTGAATGGGCTACGGAAGCACTTCTGCAGTGTATCTTTTCAAATTGGTTGCAGGCTAGAAACTTAAGCTTCTCAGATCATTTCTTTCAAGTATGGGAACCACAAAAAATGTGGCCTCAGTATTGCTAAAAACATTTATTTACCACATCTATAGACTCTCAAGCTGCTTTCTTTCCCTGTGTTTAAAATGTAAACTGTGCTTGCTGTAGAAGAGCGAGTATACTTTAACTCATGGAAAGCAGCTGTACTTCTGTCATCGGTAACTGATGCACAAGGAGAATCTTTCTCATTCAGTTTCCATGAGTGTTCTGGATTCTACTACCATTTGGCTTCTGCTCAACAGCCTTTTCTTGTAAATAATGGGATACCGTCCCCACAGTGATTTCCTGTTTTCCATAGTGTTACTGAGGGAGCAGCGCTGCTCCCACTGCCAATGACCGAATTATATAATCAAACCACGCTAAAGTGTAAAGGTTGATACCGTGCTAGCTTCGCTTAAAATTCTTTGCAGTTGTAAAGTTAATCACCCACATACTTCTAGCACTGACATATATTACAAATCGGCATCGTTATGTTGCGTTACTGTCAAACTATGTCAGGCTTCTAATTGATATGTCTTGAGTTTTATTCAGGCTTTTGATTAAAGCAGAGGGGTTTTTCCAACTGCCTGCTGATTTTCTTGAACCCGGTCTTTTTCCATTAGGGGAGATGAGTTACTCAATTCTGCTGCTGCTAGTTTGCATAGATGAAACAGTTGAGAACAGATCCTAGTAATGGATAGAGCTTTGGTACCTGTCAGCTGCCGTGTGACAGCTTCAGGAAATGACTGATGCTTATTGTTTTTCTTTTAATGCAGAAAATGCCTGTGTTCTCTTTGCAATCTCCCTCCTCATGTTCACAATCAGTGCGATGATGGTGTATGGTGCAATCGCTGTAAGTATATTTATAGTCCATGTTTTTTAAACTTGCTACTTGATTTTTTTAACTAAATACCTTACAGTCTGCTGGTTTGTTTTTTTTTTTTTTCTTCTTAGCATCGTGTAGGCTGGCTGATCCCATTTTTCTGTTACCAACTCTTTGATTTCGTGCTCAGTTGTCTTGTTGCCATCAGTTCTCTAACTTACTTGCCCAGAATCAAGGATTACCTGGATCAGTTGGTAAGTGTTTGTTCCGCGCAAGCTGATATTTTACATTTGAAATTAAACTTTGGTTTAATTGGAGAAGTGAGTGAGCTGTAGTTACCTTCCTGTGCATCAGAAAGAGGAATTTGGACTGCAGCAGCCATAGGGGTGACTTTGATGGTGGTTACAAGAATGAGAACTTATCAAAGGTGGAAGGGCCTTAGGTGTCATTGCTCCCTAAAAGGGGAGCCAGAGAGAGTAAAGAAAGAATTGGATGGGAATTGCTGGTTTAAACTGTCTTTGCTACATTAGCACTTGAAACAAGGATGTTTGTAACCCTTTAAGCCCTGTGGTTCTGTGGCAGGTTTGTAGCTGCAGATTAAAAATGTGTTGACCCTTATTTGGTGGGGAAGGGGAAGAAAAATATAGGTAAGAATTTATATGATGTAGGGTCCTACAGTACTATGGTATGGAATATGAGATTCCGAGGGTTTCTTTTTACATTCTATATGGCTCTTCTAGTTTTGCAACAGTACCTTCTAAGGAAACTGTAATGGAGTTTTCATGAACACTGCTTGTCTTCTAACTGCAGGAGGACTCAGTGGGTTGAATACACTGTCAGTTCACAGGGTTCACAAGCTCTTTTGTGGGTGGTGTTTAGATCTGTACAAGTAGATGTTTTAAAGAAATAATTTTTTAAACCAGAGATAAAAAAGAAATACTACTCTTTGTCTTGGCTGTTTTGAAGTTTGGGGGCAACTTGTTTCCTTTCTACTTTGCACACATGTATGTTACTGATTGGACTATTAGGAGTTAATTAATACTGTCATTACAGAATTACTAAGTACAGATGCTTGCTGCAGCTGTTAAAAATGAAATTTCATGGCTATCTGTATTAGCAAGAGATTGAGGAAGTGATGCGGGACACAGACAAAACCAAACTTCTTGCCTATGTAGTGACCCTCTTCTGTAGTGACCTGTTCTTGCAGGACAGAGGCAGGGTAAATACAGTGTTTTGTGGGAGGGTGAAGAAAAAACTACTAAGAAAGGGATTTTTTTGTTGTTGTTTCTGGTGGAGTATTTTACACAAGAGTTTATTTCATTTGGAATGAAATTTGGATGTCCTATCATATTTGTGACTGTGTACCGTTCACACTTACCTTTTTCCTTTCTCTCTCTTCCCTATATATATTTATTTTTTAACCTAGCCGGATTTCCCTTACAAAGATGATCTCCTTGCCCTGGACTCCAGCTGTCTCTTGTTTATCGTTTTGGTGTTCTTTGCTTTATTTATCATCTTAAAGGTAAGTTAAAACTTAAGCATATATCTTTTTCATGAGTTTCTGTATTAAGATGCTGTCAATCTGAGTTAATTCTCGATGCTGAACTGAGAACTCAGCTGACTTCTTAATGCTAAATTGAGAACTTCTTAGAGCAGAATTGTTAGGATGTTCAATTACAGTGTAACTTAAGTCTTGCATTTTGTGAACTGGTGTCTTCAGCTAGCTTGATAGTATGCAGTGGAACATGTTTATGCAGCTCTGCCTTTCCTGAGTAGGAAATAGGAGTGCACAGAGACTTCAAATACCATCTTTTTACATATGTGCAGATAAACTTAATATTTTCATTAAGCTGGTAGCAGAATGATATTGAGTTACTTCATACAGATTTAAAAAAAAAAAAAAATCTTGTTATGCCTAACAAATCAGGGTGCATGTTTTGGAAGGAGGAAATTCAGAGCTGCATCTTCCTTCCTACTGAAGGGTGGTATTACTAGTTACTTTCTTTTTGAAGATCTAAATACAGAGGCATTCGTTTGAATTACAAAGGCTGTTGTGCAGACAAAGCATATTAGAGAAACCAGTTGATAATATGCATCGGCCATGACAATATTCCTTTATTGCATTCAGACTGAATTTAAGAAAAAGAGTAAGTCATGGAAAAGGAAGTGGAAGCCTAATCCAACAGATGATAATTCTGTATGGATGGGGAAATTCGATACCTTGCGTATAACCAAGTGCTAACTCGCCAGTGAAAAACTCGGCGAAATGTAATCCTCATCAGAGCATGATAGTATGTCTTTCTACAGCAGTTAACGTTGACTTAATGTCCAGGCTGGTTTGCTCTACCATCTTCTCCTTGCCAGGAGTTTGTGCCCTCTCCTTCACACTGGTAGTTGGATAAGTAGGAATGTTAACCGAGGAATGAGTGGGAGCATGCTGTTGGCCTGACTCCTACCATCTCCATCTCCTGGCAAGTTTGGACTGACATCCACAGGAGCATAATTCATTTGGGGATTAATTTGATTTGCACTGCTGAGGCAGATAGATTAGATTAGTTGAATAGATCTGTGAATTCTTTTGCTAAAACCTGTGTGGTTCATCCTCTCTGAGTCACTGTGGCAGCAAAGCTAAATGGGGAACAACATAGGTATGTGACTGAATCTGTGAAATAGCAGCTGTTCCTCAGAGAGGGAATCATAGAATCATTTAGGTTGGAAACAACCTCTGAGATCAGAGAGTCCAATTGTTAACACGGCACTACCGAGTCTACCACTAAACCGTGTCCCTGAGCGCCACATCCACACGTCTTTTAAATACCTCCAAGGATGGTGACTGCACCACTTCCCTGGGCAGCCTGTTCCAGGGCTTGACAACCCTTTTAGTGAAGAATTTCTAATATCCAACCTAAACCTCCCCTGGTGCGACTTGAGGCCATATGTATCAGCTAAGTTGATTTATGCTCCTTTTTGTCTAATGACTATAATCCAGCATCTAATTTCTGATTCAGCTAATGCATATGAGATTTTTTAAAAAGAGAAATCTCTCTTCTTTCAGGCATATCTAATTAACTGTGTATGGAACTGCTATAAATATATCAGCAACAGAAATTTGCCGGAGATAGCTGTGTACCCTGCTTTTGAAGCTCCTCCACAGGTAAAGCCTCTTTTTGACATAAAAAGGCACCATCATTGTTTAATTTTGCAGGAGAAAACCACCATATTCATGTTTACAAACCTTGTGCAGCTTCTTAAAGACTGGAAAGATTAAAAACTTAAAGCATCTAATGTTATGCTGTGATATTTTTTGGGTATGTTCTTACAGTGCATAAAGTAGGAGGTTTTATGGAGAAAAGTCTTTAAATGTTTTCCTTGTAGACTTTTCAGAAGGCACCTGTCAAAACCTTCCTTGCTGCTTTGCAAAACCAAGAGGCAGTGGGGTGGAACGAGTGGCCTAGGGTTAGCAGTAAACCACTCCTGCCCCTTCTTTCACTTCCTCACTAGCTTACTAGGAACAGCAGTTAAGTTCTTAGAACACTTACCTCCAACAGATGATTAAGCTGCTGATGGGGCATGTATGGTTTTGTTATGAGTTTTTGGGGTGTGTGTGTTTGCTTGTTTGGTTTTGAGTTTTTTCCTTTTTTATTTTATTTTTTTTTAATAAACCTTCTGCATTGATCTCTTAAAAATGTCTTCTCTTTAGTATGTGCTGCCAACCTATGAAATGGCAGTGAAGATGCCGGAGAAGGACCCTCCACCTCCCTACATACCTGCCTGAAGCAGTTACTATGTTAATTAACATCTGTACCAGCTTCCTGGGGGTTTTGTCTTTTAATCTTGCAAAACTGCTTAAGTAATAGAAATATTCAGGGCTTTAGGAGTAAACTGTTCTGTTTAAAATACATTTGATATAAACTTACTAAGCAAAACACATCTGGGAATGATTTTGTTTGCTTTAATTTTTGTTCTCCTTAATGCTCTTAAACATTTTATCGCCTTGGGGCCTTATACTGCAACGACTTATGCATGTGACTAACTTGTGGCTTTTAATAATACCAATCAAGCCATCCATGATTGAAGTTAGCTACAATTATAAGCATCTGCAGGATCGTGCCCTTAATTTATATTAATTTTTTTTGTAAAGTAGTTCATAAAGACAATCTGATCATGCCGCAAAATGACAGTTTGCCTTTATCCAGTTTTTGGAGGGGAGGGGGTTTGAATGTGGTATATACGTGACTTTTTTTTACTTTGCACTTTTCTCATGTTATCTTACCTTTATTGTGGGGTGGTTTTTTTTGTTTGTTTGTTTATCTTATGTCTTGAAACATAGTATTTTTCACAAAGAAGTAAGGGTGGCACAGGAGTTCTATTACAATGTGCTGTGAATGCAAGAAAAATAGAAATGTGGAAGATGGTTGCATGCTTCTAATCTTACATGTATTTTTCCTCTTTGTGATAAATGATACTTAAATAAATCTTTTATGAAATGTTTATCACCTTGCCTTGGTTGATCTGTTTGTATGGGTTTGGTGTTTTTGAAGGGCTTCAGTGTACCACTGATGGTTCCACATACAGGCAGTTCAATGAACACTGGCTACCTACAGGTTTAGTGGTTGATCTGTGTTCTTCAACAGAACTCTTCTGGAGAACATGGATTCCTTTTACTGTATAAAGTTGTATTGCAGCCTTTGCCTTTCAAGTACTTGGTTGTCTTCTACTTGACTGGTTGCTACTTATGCTGGGAAAAGGGAATTGTACTGGAGGCTTCTAGCCCTCGGGGCAAATTTAATGTCTGATGAGCTGAGGCGTTAAGAGCAGGACAGACACCCAGTAGGTCTGCAACACTATTTACTCTGGAAAATGTCCAAAGTTGTTGGACATATGCCATAACTTCAGATATGTTCTTCTAAAAAGAAATAATGTTAAAAAAAAAAAACCCAAACCAAAACAACTCAGCCCAACTACAAACAACTTTCTATTGTTCCTCCTCTGGGCGAGAGGTAGAAGATGATAATGCATCTGAAGGAAAAAAAAAAAAAAAAGATTTCTACTTCAGAAGATAAAAAGGATCTGGGATTGAACTCTGGAAGAAAGGATTCCAATTGCTACAGCATACAGGTTGCTGGTTATTCCCATCTGAGTGTGTACCTCCTTCCTTTCCCCCAGCATGTTTAAATGTGCCCTGTGTGGCTACCATGCTCTCAGTAATAGTTTCCTTAGGTAAAACTAAGGTGCTGTCTCTGAGAGCACCTCAAACTGTGGTGCCGCTGTTCTGGCAGTGCCCTGCCCTTCCACTTACCCTGTGCACCCAGGGGTGTGTGTTTGGCATCTGTGCTCACTTCCAAGTTCTGAGGAACTGCACAGAACTGGGACTTACCGAGAGACTCTAAAAAGAGGGATTCTTTAGATGCTGGCAAAGACTGCTGAGACTTCTGGGGGAGCTGAAAAAGCACTTTTATTTTCATGTAAGCTAAATGACACATTAAACTACTGGAGAGGGGTTGGATACTCAAATACTGATCCCAGAGCATATCCTCTGGCCTGCATCCACCTGCACTGAGGAGGATTTGGTGTGTTAGAGAAGGAAGGCAAAAGCCTCTTCATTCTTTATCTGACCATGAGTGGGCACCAAAGGAACTTGGAAGTTGCTGGAGAGGGGTGGAGGGCTCTTGCCTGAGGAGTGGATGTTGAGACTTCCCCGAACATGGGTGGGTGACCGCATGGGTGGGCAGTATTTGGCAGCAGTGGTGAACTTTGTATTTGGTTTGTGCGTGCAGACTTGCTCAGAGCTGCAGCCTCTAGCAGACAAAAACTTGTACTCTACCAGCCCCCTCTCCCGGGGCTTCCCTTTGTATGAGGGGCAGTGTTCCCTCTTCCCTGATTTCATATGTCAGGCTCCTGTACTGTGCAGTCAGGGTAGTACCTGCTGAAGTGAGTCAATGCCTTCCAGAGACTACTGCTGGAGGGTTGTCAAGGTGTTGTGGTTCCTCATCTAAATCGTAGCTTACTTTTCATACGGAGGTAGAGTGGAGATGGTCCTTCAGTCCAACGTGTCAATTGTGAGTTCAGCAGAGGTATCTTCTGAAAGACTGCTGGACAGGGTAGTAGATTTGTGTCCTAAATCCTGTTTTCCACTCAAGCTTGCTGCAGCTACCCAGAGGAACTGGCAAGATTTGCAGTGCCAGGGACCAGACAAAATGGCCTCGGTTCGGTCGGACACCAGGGAAGGCAGTTTCTCGTGCCTTGGTGTTCCTGCTGTGAACTTTTTCTCCCGTTCTTTGCAAATGCTGCTCTGGAAATAGAGCCTGGAGACTAGAAGTGCAAAGCTAACACACCGGGAACGGATAATTCCGAGGGAGGCAGAAAGGGTGAGTTTGTGTTTCCGCTGCCCCCGCTCCCACGTTTGAACACGGTCCTTGCAGTGCCCAGGCCTCCCCAAGTGTAGCTCTGGGCCTCGCAGCCCTGCCCTCTCTGCAGCCCTGCCCTCTCTGCCGCCCTCAACGCCCCGTCGGGGCGGGGGAGCGGGGGGGCAGGGCTGGTTTTTGGCAGGGAGTGGGTCACGTTGGCAGCCTGTTCGCCTCGCCTTAGATGTGTTATGAAGTTTTGGAGGTTGCTTGAAAAGTGTCTGGGGAGTGGTGGCGAGCCAAGCGGGCTGCAGGCCAGCTCGCAGCTAAACATGTTGCTGTGTAAAATTGCAGTCAATTAATTTAAGACCTGCCAATTTCAACTGCAAAGCACTAGGAGGTTCTGTCAAGTTTTCAATGGGATAAAAAGGGGGAAGGGGGAGATTAGTTTTCAACACTTGGAAGGGCAAAGAGTGATCCTCTGCACGATCCTAAAAAGCGCCACCTCCTCTCTCTGCTCCTTTTGGTTGTGGTAAACTTGCCGGCACGGATGTTAGAAGTCCTTCTGGCATGTGCCATCAGGGCTGGGAGGGCTGAAGGATGGCAGCCAGGGCCCGGTGAGGTGCCAATGGCCATTTCAGGGCCTGGGGAGGCACCAGCTGTGTGGGAATCAGCCAGTCCCTTTTGGCTTTGCAGTACTTCTCCTCCATAACTCTGTGGGGATCATCCCCTTTCCGGTGTCATGAGGTGGACTTCCCCAAACTTCTCTGATCCTGCAAGGCTGGCCTGATCCTTAGCATGCTGGGTAGAGTGCTGGCTGTCTGAAACAAAGGAAGAGCTAGAAAATGCTCAGGCGGAGTCCAGGAGATGCTCCATGTACCCTACTTGCTGCCCCAGAGGTCAGAACGATCATTTATCATGTCTTGATATGCACTGCACAGCAGTGGCAGAGAAAATAACCTGCCCTGAGGAGCTGGCTGCCAGGTCAGGTTCTGAACCCCAGAAAGGCTCATTGTCCCCTTTTGCGGTGGCAAGAGCAGGGTGCTGCTCTGTCCAGAGCCCCTCTCTCTGCAGTTGTCAGGCTTAGCCAGCTACTCCCCATGCTCATCGGCCTCTCGTGCCACAGGCACGGAGGAAGGGGGAACGTGGCTGGAAGCTTCATCTGGTCTTTTGTTGTGTTTGCTGCAACCTTCATAGAAATGTGTTTCCTAGATTTTGGAGAGCGCGTGTTTCTGTTTGTACATCTGCAAGCTGGCTTTTTTTGGTGGGGTTTGGTTATTTTTCCTTGTAGGTTTTTCTTACTTTACAGCTTAATGAAACTTCAGAGAAAGTGCAGCTCTGCTTGTGAGTAACAGTCATGGGACTGGCAGGGCGAGCCGACTTCGGCTGTTTGCCTTGGGCTGCTCGCAGCCAGCGGCAGGGCTGAGCGAGCAGGGGAGCTTGTTCTGCCTGGGGCTTGTGCTTTTCTGGCCGTGACTCAGCCCTCCCCTGTCCTTATCCCGACTTGTTTTTCTGTCTCCAAAACCACCGTAGCTTAGATTTACGTATGTGTTTGTCCTTTCTGTGGTCTTATCCCGGGGCTTTCACTGTAGCCCCAGCCATCACAGCTCTGTGTCCCCAGGACACCCTCTCCAACCACTGTTGCTTTCTAACCACCAAAGGGTACAAAACCACATCCTAGTGCTTGTGCTTTTCCGTGCAAGGGCTTTGCTTTGCTCCGGCTTCAGTGCTTACACATGAAGTGGAACTACTGCATGTCCCCATGGGGCTGCAGTCTTGCTGCTCCTTGTTGCTGGGAGCAGAAGGGGTTTGGACATAGGTCCCACTAGAGCCAGGCTCTGCTGTGTAGGCACTGCCGTTTGCAGACTTCCCCAGAATATATTAAGCGTAATTTCCTCCTGCTTTGCCGGGAGCTTGTTAATATTTCACTGGGACACTGGGGCAGTCTGCAAAGCCTGCGCTTCAGAGGAGGGCAGCTTTCAGCAGCTCTGGGGTTAGCTTTTGCTTTCCCCAGCTCTTGCTATAACTTGTTCTGTGGTTTTAAAAATAGGTAAAAAAAAAAAAACCAACCAAACAAAAAAAAACACCCAGCAGAGGAGAAAGCCTGGGTAGAGCTCTTCAGGCCAGTCATTGCCTCCACACCATGGCCTTGCTAAGCTGGGTTGTGGCTCTGGCATCTGCTCAGCTCCACTCTTCCTGCACTGGAGTTTGGGAATCAAAAATATAAATTCAATATAGTTAAGGGAGAAGGACTACCTGGATGCCCTGTGAGGTTGCTTGGGTTTGAAATGTCTAGGAGGGGCCCAGTGCAGCTGGGCTGTGTCCTACTGCTGCCAGCCTGGTACTTAGGCAGGACTGCTGGTGAGATGCTTTTTCAGAGTGACTTTTGGGGATTTTTGGGGAATTACTTTTGCCAGATCCTGGACTCCACAAATTGGAGCAGGATTGGCCCTCCAGGAGCAATAACAGAAGAATTACTGCATTGCATGGGCGTCTTTATGTGTTTTTTAAACTGTGCCTCCTAATTATAAATAATGGCTGTGATACGAGATATGATTATGATGGATGGTGATTCTGTATTCTGTGTGCATTAGCAGCTTTAACCTTGCTGGGGTAATTATGTCTCATTTCAAATTCTGATACTATTTATTTGAGGTAGGGGACTGGGAATTTAATTTCTACTGCTTTGTCTTTTAGTATTATTATTATTTGAAACGGATACCTTTGTGAAATTGTTTTTTAATCATTCCCTCCAGTTGGCAGCACCAGTTCATTAATATTTTCAGGGCCCATGTGGAGTTATTTTGGAGATGTTTGTAAAGGTAGATGTTTTGTGGAATGTGAAGCTGAAGGCCAATGTATAGGAGAGAAGCTTCTTCTAGATGCCTGTGTGCATCACATCAGCTTCAGTCTTTCCAAGGCAGCTATCTTTGACCTTTTACACTGGTTGCTGACCTTGACCTTGGTGTCTCTGCCAGCCTGGGCTCCTTCTGCACATGAGGTCTCCAGGGAGCATCTAGTCAGGAGCAGGCAGGGCTGAGCCATCGTTCTGCCCACCCCTCTCCCCATTTTGACGGTACATTTAATTAAAAACCACATCAACCCAAAGATTGCGCACGTGGTCCTTAATCAGTTTGAAGTCTCCATGAGAATAAAGTAATTATACTACTCGTTTGGTTACAGTAATTAAAACTTTAATTAACATAATTTCCCACCCCTTGGCCTCCCTTTACAGATATTCAGGCGTGTGATGGGTGCCTGCCAGGGTTGGATCTCAGGATAAAGCTGTTTATTTGGGGGTTGTCTGCTCATCCCCATCTCTGCTTCCTCTGGCATCAGGCTAGTGAGGTCCAGTCATGCCTGACACTTGCTCATCTCTTGTTGGGCCGCTGGGTGTCTACCTGTACCCCTGCCTGGGAGCAGGTCCTTGGCCATGCTGCTGGGAAGTCACAGTGAGTGGCAGCTCCACTTGAGATCCTCGGCAGTGGTGGGAATGGTGGGGAGGGTGGCAGGTGTTCCTCAAAGATCTTCTGAGAATTTGGTTTTGAATGTGGTGTGTGCTGTGGTCTGGTCTTAGCCAGAGCTGGGCTTTCGGAGAGCAGCCCTCCATCCCCAGGAGTAATCTATTAAGAAGTTAGCTGGGCTCTTTGTTTCCCATTGCATGGACCTGCAAGGCCCAAGGTTACAATGATTTGTGGCCAAGTGCTGTTGCATCTGGAAAGCTCAGGATAAACTCCAGCCCCTTGACAGCCCCTGAGTAATCTGGACAACCATAAGTCCATGGGTCCTGATGGCAAGCATCCACGGGTGCTGAGGGAGCTGGCACAAGTCATTGCCAGACCACTCTCCATTATCTTCAGTAAGTCATGGCAGA
>JAAGNO010000600.1:191604-208604 GCA_033439905.1 Ceryle rudis | reverse complement strand
TGCATCTGGGGAAGAATAATAAATTACACCAGTACAGACTGGGAGGTGATCTGCTGGAAAGCAGCCCTGTGGAGAAGAACTTAGGAGTCCTGGTAGACAACAAGTCCTCCATGGAAAAGCAATGTGCCCTTGTGGCCAGGAAGGCCAATGGTATCCTGGGGTACATTAAGAAAAGCATGTCCAGTAGATCAAGGGAGGTTTTGTTCCCCCTCTGCTCTGCACTGGTTAGACCTCATCTGGAGTATTGCATCCAGTTCTGGGCTCCTCAGTTCAAGAGAGACAGGGTTCTGCTCGAGAGAGTCCAACAGAGGACTACAAGGATGATGAAGGGACTGGAACACATGCCTCATGAGGAAAGACTGAGACACCTGGGGTTCTTTGGTCTGGAGAAGAGAAGACTGAGAGGGGATTGATTTGATAAATGTTTATAAATATCTGAGGGCTGAGTGTCAAGAGGAAAGGGACAACCTCTTCTCACTTGTTCCCTGTGATAGGACAAGGGGGAATG
Source organism: Ceryle rudis (assembly GCA_033439905.1). Lineage (NCBI taxonomy): Eukaryota > Metazoa > Chordata > Aves > Coraciiformes > Cerylidae > Ceryle > Ceryle rudis. Next base: position 208,096 of record JAAGNO010000600.1, on the reverse strand, counting down.
GATGTAAGCTGGAGCACAAGAAGTTCCACCTTAACATGAGGAGGAACTTCTTTACTGTAAGGGTCACAGAGCACTGGAACAGGCTCCCCAGGGAGGTTGTGGAGTTTCCTTCTCCGGAGGTTTTCAAAACCCACCTGGATACGTTCCTGTGTGACCTGTGCTAGATTATATGATCCTGCTCTGGCAGGGGGGTTGGACTCGAAGATCTCCAAGGTCCCTTCCAACACCTGACACCCTTTGATACCCTGTGATATCTGTGAGGTGCTGGAGCAGGTACAGAGAATGGCAACAAAGCTGGTGAGGGGATTGGAGAACATGTCTTTTGAGGAGAGGCTGAGGGACCTGGGGTTGCTTAGCCTGAAAAAGAGGAGGCTGAAAGGAGACCTTATTGCCCTCTACAGCTACCTGAAAGGAGGTTGTAGTGAGGCTGGTGTTGGTCTCCTCTCCCTTGTAACTAACAACAGAGCAAGAGGAAATGGCCACAAGTTACACCAAGGGAAGTTCAGATTCGATATTAGGAAGAATTTCTTTACTGAAAGAGTAGTTAAGCATTGGAACAGCCTCCCAGGGAAGTGGTAGAGTCAGCATCCCTGAAGGTGTTCAAAAAACAGGGGGATATGGTGCTTCGGGACATGGTCAAGTGATCATGGAGGTGTTGCATAGAAAGTTGGACTTGATGATCTTGAAGGTCTTTTCCAACCTTTATGATTCTGTGTTTGGGTTTTTTAAATTATTAGCAGCTAGAATTTCCCACAAGTGATCTGCTGCTCAACCCTTGGCAGTGACTTGCACTGAGATCTGTCACCTCAAAGGGGAGATTGGATCCTGAGTCTTATCTGGGACATATTTTTCCACTTCTTTATTTATGCATTTCCTTCACTGCAAGTTACATCAGTTTGTTACAGATCAGAACTAATACTGGTACCAAAAAAAAAAAAAAAATCTTTCAAGTCTTGTACAGACTGTTTTGCAGATACTTGATTTCTTGGGTAGGGGAAGGTTTCTGCATAGAAAACTCACTTGATTTGGGGAGTTTGTAACGAAGAATCTAGAGACATTCGATACCAAGGTTTATTTCAAGTCCTAATCTCTTTAACATATTTTGAACACTACCCCATCTATTTGATAAGGATCTGTCTTGCTGTATAAGAATATACAAAGAAATGCTATAAAACATATTTCATAGACAGTGCCTGTGGATATTGTGACTACTGGGCAGGGGGCTATGCCTTTCTATTTTAGACTACAGCCAAGTCAATTATTATAGAGGGGAGATGAAAGTGTGTAATATTTTTGTTCTTCTCAAGAAACAAGTCTCTTAATCCATATGTCGGAGCTGTGGGCGTATGAAACATATTGAATGTTGCCCACCTACTAAGGGCCACTGTGAATTGGTAATGGTGATCAACACCACTAAAATGTTCTGTATGGGTCAGAAAGATGATTTCTGCCAGGAAGCAGTTAGTCTTCAGAAATTAAGAATGCATTATCATAATGACTTCTGAGACACCTGCAACTGAGGGTCTGAACACTTCAGTAGATGCTCTGATCTACTTCAGGGTGTGAAAGTCTCTAAGTGTGAGAGCTGGGATGGTATCTTCTAAGAGATTTTTTTTTTTTTTTTTTCAGAACTGGTAATTTTCAAAGGTACCTCAAAGATATCTTTAAGTCTATGCTTTTCCTAGTATGTGGTTACCCTTTGCTTAGATAACAAAAATTTTAGCAAATGTGCTTGAAATTCAACAAAGTTTTGACGAAAAAGACAAAAATTGTTTTCTGAAACTAACTAACCTAAAAAAGAAGGGAAGATGTTTGGGCAAGGGAGAAAAAGGCAAATGAAAAAGTTTTGAATAAAACTGAATAGCATATGGTTTTTTAATTAGTTTTGCTAATGAACATGATAGCGAATGAGTCAATGAACAAAGGTGTTTTGCTCCAATCCACTGTCTGTGTTCACAGAATAAAAAAAAAAACAACAACAACAACAACAACCAAAAAAACAAAACCAAACCAAACCAAAACAAAAAAAAACCACACAAAAAAAAACCCAACACAAACCAACATTTTAGAGATCTTCTATAGAAAACAATCTTGCAGGCTCTGGGGATTTAATTATATGGTCTAGGAGGCCTTGGTTTACTGAATATGATTGTAATGTTTCAAGACTTTCCCTTATATGGGTGAAGATATCGAATCAAGCAGTTCCATAAGCAGAAGAACAAACAAAGTACAGCTTCATGTGGCTTTGGATGTGCAGAGTGAATTCTTTGCACTTATCCTATGAAAACCTAGCTGAAGCTTTTCTTGAAGACAGTTCTAGCAGCTGCCTTTCCCCAGGTGGCAGAGAAGGATTTCTTTTTTCCTGCTTCATACATGGCTGTGTGTTTTCTTGAAGGACATAGGAACACACAATTCTTATAAACGCACCCTGCCAAATGCTAGAATAAAGGATGTTTTATATCTGTAAGTAGTACCCAGGTAAGATACCAGTAGATGGCACTTGCGAATATGCAGTGCTATTCCTGGGTTCTGTAGCATAATAAATTCTCTTCTTGTGCACTGTGATGGTATTTTGTTGGTAGATATTCTCATACCACTCCCATCAGGAACCTCTTCACAAGAATCTCCTGGGCACTGGAGGCAGCTGCACTTGCCAGTTTGGAGTCACCTGCAGTTGGGGTGGATGAAAACAGGGATTGTCTTATGACTCTTGAAAGAGTAGCTATGTTTCTCTTTGGGGCTCAGAAACCTTACAAGAATATTCCCCTGGCTAATGGGTCCTCCTCTGAAGCTCGCCCTGTTGCAGTCGTGTTTACTCCCCTTCTGGTCAAGTCATCTGCACCAGCTTCTGCAGAAAAAAATCTGCACAGGAAAGGTAATGAGTAGAAAATGGTTTTTAGGGAGTGGAGACAGCAAAAAGCATTAAATTGGGACTACTGAAGGTGATGGGAATCAATGCTGAAGCAACCATACCTCTTCTGTGTGCTTCCTGCTGCCCTTTGAGGCAATCAAAGATACCCTGTAGCAAAACATGCGGGGTGATGTTTTCTTGCTGCTGGGGCAGTGCCTGCTACAGGGAGAGGGAATGCTCTATTTTACTGCTCTGAGTTGCTTATTTTAAGGGAAGGGTAACAAAAAGTCTGCTGCCCTTGTTATCTCAGTCCCCACACTTTCTTCAAAGCTCTGCCACCAAGGGTGTAATGCTGAAAGGCTTTTTTAAAATTAGCTTACTTAGATTTTTTTTTTCATACTATTTTTGCACCACAGAAATCCAGTAAGTTAAATGTCCCATAGTCGGTTATTCCTTTATATGACAAAGGCTAGGCAGGTGATATTTATTGTGACTGACAACAACAACAAAAAAGAAAATAAAAAGAAAAATATCAGGTGTGTGTATATGGAATTTATGTAATTTTTCATAAATATGACTTACGATTTTCCTAGCAACTCTACCACAAGGGACGTCAGAGCTGTAGATGCAGGCATGCCTTAATGTCAGAGAGAAATTTTGCTGGCACTTGCCAGAGTAATGGGCAAGATTATGCATTTATATCCCCTGGAAAGGTTGGCATTGCAAAAGGCCTTTTCATCCCAAATGAGCACCTGAATTTTCAACAACTTATCAGGAAGAAAATGTACAGGGTTTTTTTGAGAAAAGTTTTGTTTTTTCAAATAGTTGCAAACAATTACACCTTTATTCCTTTGCCATGTAATATAATATGTCTGAGCACACTGTTCTATCCTTATTAATATGGCATATTTTATATTGTGTAGAAGATTTTAAATAACTTATTCATGAAAATGTTTACAAAATCTTCACATTTTTGCAAATTGTTTATATGCAAATAAATTACTGGGTTTTTTTCATTAAAACTGCCTCCAGAATTCTTATTATTACCCAGTTTTGCTTTTGTTTTCTATAAACCGTTTACTGTAAGGTGGCTTCGGAAACATGAATTCATGAAACGTTTTAGGCAATCTTGGTGACCTAAAGCTGGATTTCCTTTCAGTGATGCCTTAGAGTAATGGTTCAAACATTATATCAGTGAGAATATGTCCATGAATAAAGCTCACACAGAGACCCTTAGGGGTGAAGGAGATGGGGCAATATTCCTACAGGTGTTAGCTGTCTTGGAGCAGGTACTAAACATTTTGACCAAGTCAACCAGTCAGTTTTAGGGCAACAGAATTCAAGGGTTCTGCTACACTATCACCTCTTCCTGCATTCATATAATTTAAATTCTAAAGAGAGATCAAATTATCCATTAACCTCCCACAATAAATCTTAAAATATTTTATAAAGTTTAGCACCTTCTCCTTGCAGAGAAATGAAGAGGGGTGAGGGAGAGAAAGGGTGAGATCTTACTTAAGTCTAATTGACCCTTAAGCACAGATTGTATAGATGAAGAAGTGAATATCTGCAGAAGTGAACAGAGAACTGGACATCTCTGGAGGATGAGGGCAAGAATACATGCATGTGATCATGTGAGTTATCATGCCAGACAGTTCTCAGCATTCCGAGGACACCTGGCTGACATTCGGCAAAATCAGAAAACTATACAAAGCTGAAAAGGTGGTAATCCTTCAAAAAACAAATCTGTGGGTAAATTAAGTAGTTGTCTGGGGAAATTCCTGCTGAGATATTATGGTAATGGTTTAGGTAATATGGTAGCTGTAATACCATAGAAGCTGTGTATTTATAACAAGGGATGCTAGTTCTGGGATAAATGCCCAGCTGGGTTAACAAACTGCATCGCTATCTATTATTTGGTAGAGAAAAATATAAAAAGTTAATTAGTGCTTTGGAGACTTAGGGGAAAGAAAAAAAAAACAAAAAAAACCAAACAAACAAACAAACAAACAAAAAAAAACCTGAACAAACAAAAACCAACCAAACAAAAAACCATAAAAAAACCCACAAACCAGATTTCTTCCACATCTCTGGGGAGAAGCAAACACAGGAGGTAGAAAAGCATTATTTTACATCATTTTATTTTAGCCAGAACTTTCTCAGAGAGCTACAAAGTGCAATTCAGCTTTAATCAGTGGAAATTTTGAGTTTGATTCATTTCTGAGTAGCATTAAATTTCATTGGGTTTATAATGATTTAAATGTAGAGCTCTCAAGGTGATCTAGTCCTTAATAGTTACTAGTGAATTTGTCCCACAATTGCATTAGTTAACTGTACTATAAAGATGCTAATGAGGTGAAGGGTAAGTAGGTAATTCTTTGCTAGCATAATTCCAGTGAACTATGAAGGAATTTATTATGGCGTAATTTGTTTTTTTCTGAATAGCCTGGTCTGTAGTGCAAGCCAGTGGAAAGACCTTTTGGTTGGGTGGAGAAAGTTAAGACACATGTTTAGCAGTAGAAGTTATTTATATATAAAAATAAATCAAAACAAAACAAACAAACAAAAAAAGCCAAAAAAACTGCAAACGAAACAATAAAAACCAAAACACACACCCACAAAAAACCCCACATAAACACATACATAAACATATCTAATATAAAAATAAAAATTCAAGCACCGTGTCTCCAGAAAAGCAGTTTTCAAGGATGAATGGGGATAAGTTATAAAAATGTGAAGATACTGAAAGAGAGGAGGTGGACTTTGATCATCTGGCTAATGATAAAAAAATCACTGGAACAAAAGAGATGGGAAAAGTAGAGCTCCCCTCTGACTCACTCAGAAGATAGTTTTCACCTGTTGAAGTAATCGGAAAAATTTCTGCTGATTTTCTAGGGACTTAGACTCAGGTATTGCTGAACTGCTCAAAGGGTCCTGAAGTGTATGAGGAGTGACAGGAAGGTAGGCAGGGGACAGTTTTGAACTGAACTATCAGTGACCTGATAGACCAGATGCAAGTCTTTTGGAAGGTACCAGCTTCACTGTTTCACCTAAATGTCAATAGCTCCAGCCTGTATAAGGTCAACATTAGCTGTGGAAAGCAGCTGTTCAATACTTTTTTCAGCTATGCTTATTATTTTTAGCTCAGTGCCTCTTAAACCTGAACTGTTGCTCCCTTATCACCATACCTCTGAGAAATCTGCCTTCTGGCAATTCCCCTTTGAAATTTGTTTTTTTACTCATAAGGTGCAGATGCTTAGCAGCAAACCTGTTTTCTTCCCTTCTCAGTCATTTCCACTGAGAATACAAAAGGAAACTTCATCCAGATTTCATGCTGTTCAAGAAGTCAGAGGGTTATCTGTCAAACTTGTGATTTCACTGGATTTTGTACCTGTGTGTGAAAAATGTACAGATTTGATTAAAATGGGCACTTGCACTGCAAAGTTCTGCAAACTGCAGATAATGTTTTAAAAGCATGCAAAGGTGTGTTGTATTTAAGTTTCTAATGCACATGGTCTGTGCATGTGTGCACACATATGGATGCAATTTTACAGCTTGACATTGTGTTGGGGGGACTCAGCTTGTAAAGCAGGACACCTACATATATGTATTGACAAGTGAGTTAAGGATGAAATCCAGTTGCCGAAATACTGGCATCTGGTGCCATTGTAGACATTTTTGGACATGCTACTTCTCTATCTGGTCTATCATAAGAAGTCCTCTATCATGTCTGCCAACTATAGGTTTGTGTGCAATGTTGCAAATGGCTCTAGAACTGTATTTTAAGAAAGTGAATTGAACCCGTAAATTAGGTGCCCCAACCTGAAGCTGAATCCCATCCTTGTTAAATGATGATAGATTTCAACCTTACATTCAGACCTTTAACTTGACAAGTAGAGAAGGACCAGTGTCTAACCTTAGAAAGACATCAATTAGACTTGATCAAATTATCATTAGACAGATGATCGAAGTCCAACTCCTCTTTTTCAGTATATTCATATTTTTATAACTTATCCCCATTCATACTTGAAAACTGCTTTTCCGAAGACACTGTCAAGACACTGATAGTTCAGTTCAAAACTGTCCCCTGCCTTCCTTCCTACTCCATCCTGTCACTCCTCATATGCTTCAGGAAATCAAATCAATTCAATCATTAGAAGGACTCTGTTGCTGGTCTTTTTATCTATGCTTGGTAAGCATCAGTACTCTGTTACCTTCTCAATAAACCTAAGTCCTTTCTAGTCCTGGTCATGTTGCCCATTTTTATGGGCCTACAATTGCTGTTTTGTTTGGCTTCTCAGTAGGATTTTCTGATACAGCTCATAAGAAAGTAGCAGAGAGAGTGCATGAGTATGAGAACCTCATTACTGTCATAATAGGAACAGTTTTCAATTTCTTTAGGCACCCATTACACTAATCCCATGTAGCGCATCCAAAGCAGCCTCTGAAGTCAGTCTTTCCCTTCACCTCTTTGTACTTGGAGGCACTACCTCAGCACATTAGCTGTGGTCCCAAACGCATGAGCCTTGTCGGTATTTATTGCCAGTCAGTAAGTGGGATTTAGGCTTTTAAATACTTCATGGTATAAAAGGCAAGTAGCAGTGCATCACTTCTTTCATCTCAGCAAACCCAGGTCCTTCTGCTGTGAAGGAATGAATCTTATTCTTTGGAAATAGAGATCAGGGGTTTTTTTCACTGGCTGAGAAGTGGAAGCCTACACCAGAGGGGAGTTTATGCATATAAATAGATATGTTTATATATGCATACACACACACATGTATAAAATAATATTGATCTTGAGGAATGAGAGTTTTTCTTTGTTTCTCACAGTAGTGTCTCAAAGCAATATACTGGGTTTCATATGCCAGGACCATTGCCTGCCCTTGTGGGTAGGAGGAGTCCCTTTAACAGCCTTTGGTTTTTGGCTACAGTTAGCTCGATGATGCTGAGGAGCCTCTGGATCAGTTTGTAAGGGTCCTGCAAAGCAGTCTGCTCTGGAAAATAAAATTAAGAATCCTTTTCTTCTGCTGTAGGTTTCTTATTGCAATATTTGCTAAACTCTTGGCAGTGCTGGTGGGAGAGACATCATCTTTTCCCTACCACTTTTTAAATGGTGTCCTCTCAGTAGGAAGTAGATATTTTTCTGTCTTTACATCAGCTTGCAGCCTTTTAGGACAGGGTGAACTAATTAAAGAAAAAATTTTCTTGATCATGTAGGGTTGAGGTGCTACTCCATCCTGGGCACCAGTAGTAGTAGGGCACAAAGCTGATGTCTGTGCAAGGCACCTCCACTCTGCTGTATGAGCAGAGGAATGGCCTCAAAGGCACAGACTCATCCTTGACCATACTTGATATGAACAGGTAGTTATGGGGTGTGTGTTTGCATATAACTAAAACCAGGCCTTAACTGTTGGTCTTAGTCAATCTTTTGCATAACGCACAGGAATAACCTACCTGTGGAAGACAGCAAACATATGGGTTCAGATTTATTCTGGTGCAGAGAAGTCCTACAGTCCTGCCTGTGTGACTATTAACCATGCCTTACTATGACTGGGAAATCAGTAGAGAAACTGTTCCTGGGTTTCACACCCCCCAGTGAAATTCAAGTGAAGGATGACATTAAAGAAGAGAATGTCCTAAAGAAGACACAGAGTGAGAACCAAAATTTAAAAGAAATAGAAAATTCCTCAGCTGCCTCATTCCATCTCCAGTAGTAAACTCGTCAGGGAACTATAATATTTTAGGCATCAGCTCCTAGGACCACCACCTAGCACTGACATCCATATAAAAGTAAAAATTCCTTTGTATGTTTCACTTCTTTTGTTACTACTTATATTCCTACCCCAGGGCCAATACTCCACTAAGCACATAATCCTTCATTCAGGAAAAAAAATGCTTCATATTAACCATATAATCTTGCTAGCAGGCTGCTAGCTTAGGTTATTGAAGCTGAACTATTTCATACCGAATCCTTCATTTTATATGTAGCAGTTTGTGGCCTTTCATACATTTATCATCCACACATTCTCTCCATCAGATTCTGTTCATTTCCAGCTCTGTCCTGTTTGTTACACATTATTTTATAGTGAAGCTTGTAACACACAAAATATTTGCTTCCCTTCCACATTAATTTTTTTTTTTCATATAGCTGTAGCTTTGCAACGGCAGACATCCAGCAGCCACCTTGTAGTTAGAAATAATTTCCTTATTAAGTGAAGGATAAAGCAAAGATCTTCTGCCAGATCTGTCAGTTCCTAGTCTCCTACTGCCCAACACCTTACAAGGTGGGAATGAACTAAGTACTGGCCTTTTGGACAACTGGATGCCCCTTCTGCCTCCTAATGAGGCAGAAGCACTGTAATCCATCACATGGTGGATTTCTTGTCACGGTAATACTTATGTGTGTGAGCTACTTGCAGTAGACACTAAATCATACTGTTGTTGCCCCATTAGTGTTTTGGCTTCAGTCCCATCACTTAGAGAAGTTATGGTCCCATTTTGTTAGAGGAGGGTGTAGAGAATAGGGCTGAGGAAAATAAACTAGAGGAAGGGAAAAAAAAATCTGTAGATAAGTTATGTGACAGTGAATTCTGACACCCCAACTAGTACAATGAAGCATTAAGTTCTTATCAGGATGTGATTGTATAGGGTTAAAAAAAAAATAAAGAAAAAGTGAAAGAAAAGGTGTAAGGAAAGTTGTTGGTTTGTCTGAAAACAAGGAAGGCTGAAGAGAGTGGGGGGGCTGGAGGGATAAGACACCATTAAACAGAGAAAAAAGGCTGCTGCATGACAGGAAAGGATCGAGATGTTATTTCCATTCCCTTGGGAACAGGACAAGCCGTAATGGGCTTAAATTGAGGCAAAGGCTATTTAGCTTAGGCTTTGAGAAAGACAGAGCAATGGTCTCAAGCTAAGAACAGATAAATACAGACATCACTGGCATAGGGGGGTTGGAGGAACAATACAAGCTTGACGGCTGTTTTTTATGATTTCTTGCCAGGCTTACAGGTATAGAAAAACAAGGACTGACTGCAGCAGTCTAGTATACATGCTGTGGGGAAAAAGCAAAACAATACCACAGCTGACTATAGCAGGGGTCCCCTGCTTTTCTTTCACAGCAGTACTCACTTAAAGGTATTTCCCTATATACATCTGCCAATGGGCCTTTGGTTGAAGGAATAAAGCTTTAACATAAAACACTTGCTACTCATGCTCATGCTGCAAAAGAAGCGATTCTTTTTTTAATTCTGCCTGATAGAAAAGGTAAGCAGGTGCTGCAGAAGAGGGAGATTTGATAACAACCCACCATAATATCTTGTCCCCTCTTCCTGATGTTGCTAACTAGCCATAATCTGCAATTAATGACATTTTGTTAGGGCCAAAACACATACATGTTTTTCCATTACACTGCTGCAATTATTTAATGCAACCTTCTGATTAATGTCTTTAACTCATCATTAAGACTTCTATAAGAAGCATAATGAATTAAAAAAAAAAAAAAAAAAAGAAAAAAAAACAAAAAACCAGGAAAAATTTAAAACAAACCACCCAAGGGGTTAAAAAAAAAAAAAATTAATCTGTTCACTGAGAAAAACAGAAGACAAGTCACAGTGACATTTTCAGACTGTAAGCCATACAAACTTAATTTCCAGCTATTGGATTAAACCATAAAATTGTAGGAGTCAGTACTGTCGTTGCAAGCCTCTTCCTTGCTCTTCCTTGGTATTTTTTTTTTTTTAAGTAGCTTGGTGTGGGATTCATTTTAACTTGAAGTTTCTGCTACATCAAGTGATATCTAACCCCCACCTCCTGCATACACCAGGAATAAAGGGGACACCAAAAGGGTGCTGTGGTAGGCTGGATCAGCCCTGTGAGATAGGCACTTGTTCACTATTTCAAGGTAGGTATTGCAGACCATCCAGAAGTGAAAGGGAAAAAGTAAAAAAGAGATGTTCCTAAGAGACGCACAATTCTCCTGCTGATATGAGAGTCTTTGGCTGATTAAAAGACAGAATGTGTAGGCACAGAAAGCTTAAAATTGGGATTGCACCAAATGCAAGCATGTGACTCTTGGAATAGTCCTTCTCTTTGTCCTTACTAGGTTTTGCTGTTTCTAAATCAGTGTTTACTGGTTCTTAGTCAATAGTATCAATGATCACAATTTCAAAGAAGACTAAGAGATTTGTGTGCTCAGTTTCTGTGGAGGGGGGAAAGATATAATCAGTGAGACCAAAAGCATAAAGCCAAGACACAGTCACTGAGATTGAGCCAGGTCTAGTTTATGATGCCAGGGACATGTGTGAAGGCTGCAGTGTGCGGGTGCGATCCCTGTGGTAACCAGAAGTGCAGTAGCTGTGTGAGGGGACACATGGATGAAGCAGGACACATTTGTTGTTTATACATGGCAGGCCGAGGAGACAGTATATGTGTGTATTCACATGTGTGTATGAGTACCTGGAGCTGTAACCAGGCATGTTTTCTAACCACAACTAAAGCATGTCTTCAACATCTGTGTCTTTATGCACTTCAGGGTAGGTGCTGCAAGCAGCATTAATCAGTTACATCAGGGATGTGCGTGATGACCAGATATCCTCTAACAACTTTTAGCCATAGCTGAAATCAATTAATTCCAGGTGGTGGGCACTTCAGCTTTTATTAATATCAAGTGAGAGCTGCTGGCTTAGAGTTAACATGTAAATGCCTGAAAATTAAGTTTCCCATAATCAGCACTTTTTAATGTCCACTCAGCTACAAGATAAAATAAAAACACAGGAGGAGGCATTTGTCTTCCACACAAAATCATACAAAAAGTCTCTTTTTTATTAAATATACATTATTTACAGTTTAAGTCTTTCTTCTGTACAACAGTAACCATAGAAAACAAATGAAGCTAAGGCTAATTTTTTTTCAGTCCCCTAACAGTGTATTAAGACATGTTACTTTGTCTACAAAACTGACTTGGACTGAGGCAACATCCTGTGGAATTCTCTTTAGAAAACCAGATAGTGAAAGGGGAATAATCTAAATCTCCATTTTGCTTTTTACTGTAACTGAGAGACTCTTGCTTCACCCTTGGATGAAACACTGAAAGAAAAAAAAAAAAATTTTTTTTTTTTTTTGCTTTGCTACTGAAATGAGTGGTTTTCTGAGAGATATATATATTTTGAGTAGAACAAAGTAAAATGAATGATGAAGGGTTCTTCCATAGAAAGAACCAATTTTTTATTATTACAAGTATTTAATCTCAGCTAGCTTTCATAGCCTGTGAAGCTGCTCTATTTGTTGGGTGGGTTTTTTATTTGCTTTTTAGGATGCCTTCATATTTCAAGTAGGATACAGTTCATCAAAGTCCACCCAGGAGTGGAGTCCATTAAAATCCCATAAAATCCTTCCAAAGTCAGTGGGTGGGCACCCACCTTGGTTAGCAACACACCACCCACAGGCCACTCTGCCCCCTAACACACATTCCAGAAACTCTTGAAGGTGTCTTATATCATGTCATGGACTTAAGCAGAGCTGAAGTTCATTGCCTTATCCCAAGTTTTATCCACAGTTCTGCTAGAAGACACACACAATTGCAGTGAATGCAACTCCTGTTGACAGCAGTCAGGGATGACAAATACAAGGTCCTGACTTGAATTCATATGTGTCAGCCCCAGTTTGAAGGAGACTGTCACTGCACTTGCCTAGAGCAATCAGAGGCTGAATTCATCTGAGATGTATCTACATTGACCTCAACTGGATTAAAACCAGGTCTGAAGCTGGCTCTGTTTCTTTCACAAAGTGGGTATCAAAACAGGTCAGGCACTACAATGTTTAGCTTCTCACTATCATCTAGATATAACAGTCTGTGTTAAATATTTCATTTCCAAAACTCACAGAGTAGAGATTTTTATGGCTGGATGCCTGGAAAAAACATGTACCTGCTTGTTCTCCTAACCACTATCTGAAATTCCATGGAGTGGGCTTGGGTGTCCAAGTATTCCTCTGTGTCATGAATGGGATATGAGGCTGCAACTGGCTGTACCTAAGCTTTACCTCAGAAACAATTAGTTTTCTTTCTTAACTATACACGTGCTCGGCATTGGCAGCAATGACAAAACCAGAAAATGGTTTTCCTAAATGATGCAGGAAGGAACTGTAAAGGGCATGCAAAACTGAGTAAATAAGTTTCCATGCAGAAATCATATCAGAGATTATCTCTAGGGTTGTGGGATTAAAATCCATGAAGAGAGGAATGACCATCATATCAAGAAGGAAATAGTGTCACAATGTGAACATCACTCAGTAGTTTAGAAAAAAGCTGCCTCAAGCATCCTAAGTGAGGGAGGGATGGGGAAAGGCAAGTCTTTAAGAGATCATACTTTGGATCACCTGTTGTACCCAACATTTCATTAGATGTTATGAGTGTTTGAGGGAAACCTTTCCAAATTCTCTTTGAGGTATCAGTGATCTAACCAGATTGACTCATATTAGCATCAGCCAGAGGTCAGAAAGCCTCTCCTATGTCTGAAGCACATTTTTGATGCTTTACAGATCATGTGTGGACAATTTAGGCTATGTTTTGCCAGGCTAACTAGTAATTCATACCATGGCAAAAGTGAATCATGGGAAAAAACCTTCCACCCTCATATCCTCCTGATGGTTACCATGCCTGGTTTCCAACCGCATAACCATTCCGAGAGCTTCTGCATCCTGCATTACCTCATTGAAACTGTAATTTGGTGAGTTAATATCTCCATTCCCCCTTATAGGTCACTACTTCTAGGTAACCACATCTCCATGGTGCAATGCAGTCTCCCTTCTGTCTGAATACCTGCCTGACATTTTGAGAATCATACCATTTTTTTGAATTTCTAGTTTATGTGACTACCAGAAGAAAAATAATAACCTCAGTTTAGAACTGTAACACAAGTTCCTCTGCTTCATACCACCAATTTGATAGCCCCACATGTTAAAGAAAAAAATGAGAGAAAAAGAAAAGAGGTGAACTAGATACGGAGTGACACTGTCAGTACAAACTGTTGCCTTAATCCTTCCTTAGCTCGGCTTGTAGACTCAGTACGTTACAAAGAACAAACAACGAGCTTACAAATTACAATAGTTCACCAGAAAGTGTGCTTTTTTTTCCCAGTTTTTGCTTTTGTCAGATAACTTAGTGCAAAAGATCACAAAAATAAGTACCAATACATAGAAATATTCAAACTCCTATATGCATGAAGCAGAATAAACAACCAAAGAAAAAAGCTACTTCAGACCCAAAAGAAGAGTGTGTTTAGGAGTTTCATGTACAAAAGGAGCACAGAGGAGGGGGCTGCCCATACCAAAAGGGGATTTGAAGTTTTCATTGGAAAAGGAAGTGCAGCAAAGTGCAAAACCAAAGGGAACAAATCATGCTTTGAAACTGTGATAGTAACTTGTGAAAAAAATCCCCCAAGCTCCCAAGGGCATGGTGCAACTCTAGCTGTAGTCAACCAAGAGGCCACCCACTAACCTCTATAGACTCTAGATAAGACCCTTGATTTGGCAGGGATGTACCTGTATCACTTGGCTTGTTTGATAAGTAGGCATTACAAAACTGCACGAAAGCTTTGAAATAGCACTTGTCTTAGAAAGCCTCACAAGGTCTCAGCTTTTGCTCAAGTCTTTTACACAATGTGTCTATCTGCAAAATTAAATAAATAAATAAAAAGACCTCTTTGTGTCTGTGACAAGCTGGCAGTGCAGAACAATACTTGAAACTGGTCTTCAATGTAAGCTTTGTGTAGGTGACGGCAACGAACAACAATGGCATGAGATAGTGGAGCACAAAGGGCTCGAATTGTGCCTCCTGTTACACTCTTGCTAAGCTGAGGTGAAGGACTGGCTTACACTGATGGAAAGGATAGTGGATTTTGTCCTGAAGATGGTTGCTTTTTTCTGGGATTCATCTCTTCAAGAACTTCAGGGTTCTGGATGGACGCTTACTATAATTTGAAAACCCAACCAGTATCAGACGTATCTGCTTGGGGCTAGCAGATACAAGACATGACAGACAGTAGACTTGCATCCTCACTGGAGCTGCAGAGGTACTCTAGCTCATCTTAAATGGCACTGGATATGCAGGGCTAGAAAGCACGTTAGGGGTCTGAGTTAGCTTTAGATTATGAAATCTGCATAGATCTCTCTACATTTATGTTAGCTGCCAGAGCTCCCACACGAGGCAATGAATCGATCTGGTATCGTGGATCTAGAATAGACTGGAAGGAGACCTATCATCTCCAAAGCCCCATAGATTACTGATCAGATGGCCACCAACTCAAATGGGTGCTTTGACACCTGATTTTCATGTATTCAGCTATAAGTAGATGCATGCATTTCCTAAGCAGAGATGTCTGGTGCAATTTTAGATGCAAGAAGGTATTCTTCCTTGATCCCAGCTGACATCTCAATAAAAAGCAAGTCTTCTGGAGTTGCAAGACTAGTTCAAGATTCCTATTTGTAGGCAAATTCTGCTAGAAGTAGATAATCTATTGCCAGGGGCCTATCCTTCTCTGTAATCAATGGAGAGAAAGATGCACCTCTAGAAAGTGTTTCATATAATCTTAAAGGATATCCAAGACATTTGCCCTGTCCTCACTGACCACGGGACAAGACTGTATGACAAGTGTAAAAGAGGTGAGCTTTAAAACCAAATGCAAAATGAAACAAACTGAATTAAAAGCAATCTTCAAGTGCTTCCATAGGTCTAGCACTCAATCTTATGCTCAGCAAAATTGATAGCTGACTTAATTAGTAGAAGATTCATATCCTCCCACCATAGTGAAACTATATGATGCATTGATTGCTCCTCACCCAATATGTGATCAGCTAAATGTTAATACAGACAAATATCTCATTAAAATAAGGGTTTGTCTTACACTGTAAAAACTGAGCAATTGCCAAATAGGATGGGTTTAGCCAATGTGAGTTAACAGCCTGTCTTTTGTTTGGCTTGGTTTTCACTGCAAACATACCCTAAGTGTTGTGCCATGGAAAGAATAAGAAAAAGAAAAAACCTGTATGTGTTAAAAATTTCCTCAAAATACTCACGCTGTCTTGTTTCTAGTAGGTGAACAAGGATAAATTAAATACTTACTGCAAATTACCTAGGTGACTTACTTAGGACCAACATTTTATTTCCAAAAGAGATATGAGACTCAACTTTCAAAGGTATTTAAATATCTTGTAGTATTTTAAAATATTTCCCAGCAAGGTAGAAGCAGAAATCCAACTGAAATTAATGAGTCAAGTGCTCATCTTATTTAGTCACTTAGGCATTGATTCACATCCTCATGAGACTAAATTCCTTTGAAGCCCACACTTCACTCAGGTGGCAGCCTATGTCTCACTGAAGGGTAGTGGGATTTAGCTTTCTGACAGACAGCCTTCATTTATTTTCTGTAGGCAGACATCAGGGTTTTCAGACAGGCCTTTCAGGCATCCAACTCTGACTTTCCATGACTAAATATCTTTATAAGCATGGCTGTTACTGGCCAAGTCATTTCTGGAAAACAGGAATTTGAAGTGCTTTAATCCGTATATAAGTGACTTAGAAATTTCATAGCCTAAAAAAATCTGCCTAGCAATAAAAATTCTCTGAGATTACAAAGCATATCACCG
>JAAGNO010000600.1:169881-191504 GCA_033439905.1 Ceryle rudis | reverse complement strand
TAGATGGGGGTGGCGGTGGGAGTCGTGGTGGTGGGCTGTGGGGGGGGGGGGAGGGGGGGGGGGGGGGGGGGGGGGGGGGGGGGGGGGGGGAGACTTTGTATCCTATCAGCCACTTATTTTGTTATGAAACTTGTCTTGGGAGAAGGAAGAAAACCCAAACAACACCTCCAAAAAATTCTTTCATACTCTCAGGTTTTCCATCAAAATAAATAATGATGTTTTATATATAAAAGGTATTATTCCCTACATTTACTGAAAAAAATGTTATTTAGAATGATAGCTGAAAGAAAAAAAGGAAACACTCCTCCATTTAAAGAGCAATTTTAACAAAAATAGCAGAAATGGTAAGAAATGGTATGTAATAGATGAGGAAAAAGGGTCTAATTGAACTGTGGAGAATGAAAGTGATTTTAATATTGGTAGTTTAAAAAATTATTTTCAATTTTCTTTAACTGGTACTGAAGTAAATTAGATTATGGATTATGTCCTCACTAAAGAAAGGATTATGACACACAATAAAAAATATTAAAAATAATAATAATAATAAAAGGCACTAGTATTAGGGTACTTGACATTGAATATTAACATTCTGATTTAAAAGATCAAATTTTAAAAGGCAAGTCCGTATAAATGTGTTGGATACATTTGTCCAGCACTGTAGCATATAAATATTCACATCTCATTACATTCATAGGCATAGATGCACGTGTTTCTAAATCAGTGTTTACTGCAGTTTTCTAAATCAGTGTTATTCATGCATGCATTTATGTATGTGCAGTTCTTTCTTTTTACAGATGCACACCAATGTAGCTAAATTTTCAAGGAGCTTTACCAGCCTGGGCTATATTAAATGAGGATAAAGGAAAATGGAAAAACAAACCACTTACACTGTTTTGCTAGAACTGGACTTGAACACATCATGCCACTACACCTGTTCTCTGGCCCAGGACTGAACCACTAAGCTGTATCTGAAATGTTTGCAGCAACACTAATACCTACACTTGGTGATGGGAACTTGATTCTCCTTAAGAAAGCTCAGCATCTTAAAGAATCTGTCCCTAAGCTGGCTGAAAGTAATTTAGTCACTTGAGAAACGAGAGGACTCTGCTTCACTGCTTTTCAGCTACTCCACTGCAGGAGCTGCTTTGCACTTCATTGTTGCATTTTATAGTAATTTTATTCCTGGAAACTAACATGTAGGAAAGCAGAAAGATATTCTGTCTGGTAGTTTGACTAGAGGAAAATACACACCTGTGGGCTTTCAGTTGCTTCCCATTCCTTTCTTCATAAAGCAAATTAAGTACATTAGGACTTCAGAGATGTCTCATACAGAGGCCATTTTCAGATAAAATAACTCAGTCACAGGCAGAGGAGCCCATGCACTTGCTTATTTCTCCCCTCCCACCATGTCAAACAAAGCAGCTTTTCCTGCAGGAAGGGAGAATAAGGAAGGGGAAAGGAAGGGGAAAGGAAAGGAAGGGGAAAGGAAGTGGAAAGGAGAAAAGTGAATTGTTTTGCCAGGATTGAACCACAAAAGATAAAGCGATGTAAAGGGAACACAGCTATTGAGTCCATTATTACACACTTCATCATGCAGAAACACTCTCAAGTAATCAGGTATCATGCAAACAGTCAGCATGAAGAAAAAGGGCTGTTGTTGACCATGGTCAAGAAAGAATGGCCTCAGTATTAATTTCAGTATAAATGGTTTTATAAAATTACTTTATAAGAGTTCTGATTATGGGGCTGGCCTCACATATGCCTCTTCATGTGAGATCAACATCATTCTAAGATTGTTTTCTCACCAATAGACACAGATGACACTTCTCATAAAGTCTTCCAAAAGAAGTGCCGAAGAATCACCATATCCAAACAGACATTTATTTATTCTTCCTTGTCTGTCGCCTCCTCCCATCAAAAAAATAACCAGCTACATACCTTTGTGATGCACTACCTGGAAAAATAGCATGTGTTGCATGTGTAACCTCACCTCTAACCTGCTGTAGGTTATTACACTTCATACTGTAATTCTTTGATTTTAATCTATATAAAAAGAAACACCAAGCAGAAACCCCAGGATGACCGCAGAAGCGTACAGGGGGCAAAGAAAGAGATTCACCTACAGAATTAATTGTCCTGAATTAATTCTCATCAAGAGTACAGCACTAAATATTTTTCTTTCTTAGCTGTTGGATTGACTCAACTCCTGTCAGAAACCTTCAAGTCTGGAAGCAAGTTGTACATACTCTTCAGAAGCCCTGGAAAGGCAGCCTGTCACACAGACACAAGTAGGGTGTGAAAAAACTCCCTTGGTGGGAGTTCCCCATTTCTTACCCTTAGGAAAGTTTTTCAGCCTCAGACTGAAACCATGCAGCACAAATAAAATGGGCAGGATTCAAGTATCCAGTATTGTTCCCAATCAGGAAAGGACAGAAGACTTTAGAAAAACAGGAGAGAAGGTTAATTCAAAGTAGAGCATTTGGGATCTTTTTAAACTTGTTTCCGTAATGTTCTGCCTTATAAACAAGGTTGATTAAATATTAACCTTTTCAGACGTGACAGCAGACCTCTCTCTTATTTAGCTTTGGAGAAGATATTCCAATTTCTACAAACAAGAAATACCAATCAATCTTTCATGCAGTTGTGTGTGTGTAGATGGATTTTACTCTTTTTTAGAAGAACTGGCGTAAAGTGTGACTCATGTTTAAGACTCAACTGTTTTTGTTCTTTTCTTGTCTATGTACTTTTGCTATGCCACAGCAGCAACAGTGTTTAACCTCAGCACATGATAATCCTCCATATGGCATGAACAGCTATATGCTGCATTTCTAACATTTTAGACAAATATAGAGCACCTAAGTCCTAGCAGCTTCCTAAAACCCTTGAAGATTCAAGCTACTATTTTCCATGCTTCAGCTAGAGTTATGCTAGAGTATGTTGGGTCTACATAGCCAGCCTTATGAGATGGAGATGAAAGAGGTGCACAGGAATGACATTTATTGTTGATACATATATTGTTGGAAAAGTATCAATAAGCCTAAAAGTTACAGTAAAAGGACAGGAGGTTTGGGGAAGGAGCTTAATGAAGGCAGTTTTATTTTCCCTTACCTCATACCAGCTTCTCAGATGGTATAAATTAATGTAACACCATTGATATCAACAGATATATATCAATTCATATAATCTGAGGATTTGGCCCATACTTTATGACTGTTGTAGATGAGCCTGTAAAATAAATCAGGCATTTTGGTCTCATTCTCTCCCTCTATCCTGTCCCAATATCTGTAGAGCAACGTGTTTAGCTACTTTACCTCTACTTTACATAGTCCATCTCTAATGTAAAACCAATGAATTAAATGGCTCCAGAGAAAACCACAAATAAATGCAGGGACTTTGAAACATCGAGGAACCACAGCAGAGATCAAGTGTGCACATGGACCTTATTTTATGTAGAGTGGGATAACAGGTCTCTTGAGCTGTAGGAGTAAACTGTGACTGCCAGGTTCTTGTGCAGAGAATGAGGCACTGTGATTGTTGTCAGTGTTTCCTGTGCAGTTAGCAAAAAATGAATGTTTTAAAGAAAATTACAAAAAGAAAAAAGGAAGGAAAAAAGGAATAAAGGAAGGAAGGTTAGGGGAGTAAGAGTAAGAAGAAACTGCATTGTCCATCAGATGAAATATTCCCGTTTGCACTCGCTCACTGTGTTCTGCAAGTCAATGTCAGCTTTAAAGGAGCTCTCAAGGTTTTCTGGGTATTCCTTCTCCTTTGTCTGGCTACTTCGATGTGCTTGTTTGTGCTGATAGAGGAATCTGCTCATGATGGCAATGATGCAAAAGATGATGAATATCACAACAGCTATTACACCTGAAGAGGGGTAAAAAAAAAAGGATAGAAAGAATAAAAACCAAAACCAAAGTCCAAACCGCAATTACCTCAAAAATACACTATAAATGTACAACAGCCAATCATTATGATAGAATAGTTCATCTCATTCTGTACATAATTATCTGCTTCTATCACACTCTCCCTGGTTGTTTTTATTTGTAATTTGTCACCCTAAGTAACTGACCTTCTAAATTCAGTCAAATTCTGCTTTCACCAGAAGTAAAGTTGGGTCAGTGTGTTTGTTCTTAAAAAACTAGATCTGTATTCTCATTTAAATTCCTGCTCTGTTATCTCTGGAAACCTTGCACGAGCCTTGTACACTTTGGATAATAGCTTCTAGATAGTATCAAAGGCAGCTCCCTACAGATCATCCTAAAAAAAATAAACAGAGATAAATTGCCTTCTAGGTTATTAAAGGAAAATGAAAACCATACATGAAGCTTTGAGGACAGCTTTCCCTAGTATATAAATGCTTCCATATGACCCAGCGAGTTCTACCACAGTACCACCAGCTTGCAAAGAGAGAGCTCAAGAAATACACATACCACAAGAGTGGTATGTAAACCAGTTATTAGTTAGCTGGGTCCTCGATCACATGGAATCACATGGAATCACATGGAATCAGAGAATGGTTGAGGTTGGAAGGGACCTCTGGAAGTCATACTGTCCAAATGCCCTGCTCTAGCAGGACAGATTGGTTATATTTTAGAATACTTAGGTTCTTGAAGATCCCATTTTTTTTGGGTGATATCCAATATCATGGGCTTACACTGTTGGCTTCATCCATAATGCAGGTTTCTATCTAAGTAGCTTGATATAGATACATGCTACTAAATACTAGACCTGCATTAGATTACAAAAAACTCAAAATGGATTTTAAAGGGCCCAGATTTAAAGTTCCCTAGATGTTTGCCTTGACAGATTTATTTTTCAATTGTAATCTTTAAAAATGAAGTTACCTCCAATCACAGCTGAATCACTTCTGACTGCATTGGTGAGAGGCTCTCTTTCATCTGTCTTCCCAAAAGGATCTGCAGTTGGTTAAACAAAACAGGACTTATTTTCTGTATTGACTATATTCATTTTCTCTGTGGCTTAAACAGAAGCATCATCTTACCCTCATGAATTCTAATCTGTTTTCAAAAGATAGTATTTGGGTGATTGGAGAAGAGAAACAGAAAGCTCTCTGAAAAATAAAGTGAGTTTGCAGGACAATTTTCTTCTACATTTTCAGGAACAGAGTCTGCTAAGGGTATATATAAAAGGAAAAAGTCTCGGTTTATCAGTAGAAGAATCAGAGAGACATTTGATCTAAATAGCCCATTGGGAGCTTTTCTCAGTCAGAGTTGGTGTTTGTTTTTTTTTTTTTTTTTCTTCTTATCTAAGAAATAGTATTTTTCTTAAAACCTAAGAAACAATATAAGAAAGAAGCAAAAGGAAGGGAAGCCTAGATATATTTAGACCTGACCTACGTTTGTAGATGTAGATATACAAGTCAAATTTAATCCTATAAAAAAAGACTCTCTCTTCTTGGGATTGCTTCTTGGAAAGGATGTTTTCTCTCCATTGCAGAAATGCAGTGGTCAAATTGGATTCAAAATCTAGAGGGGCCAGAAACGAATTCCTATATTAAAGCCTCCTTGATGCTGGAACTCTCTTGTGCCCTATCTATAAATGACTACTGTCAAAACACTGGGCCCAACAGTCTACATGCTGGCAGTTTCAAATTCAGATGCAAACCTGAGAGGTTAAGCCCTCCCCAAAGTCAGTGGAGTTATGGCCATGTATCTACTTGTCCTGCATGTTCCAGAAAATGCTGTTTTCTACTGTTAGGCAAATCCAGCTTTTCAGCACTTCCCAACACCCCCCCCGCCCCGCTTCAGCTTACCTTCTCCTTTGTGGAGATTCCTATCTGTTTCTCTCCATTACAAGCCTCCAGGTTATAATACAGATGATGTACATGAGAGATAAAGATGACTGTCTCTGTGATATGTTATACTGCTTTGCCAAACTGGTCTTTCTGATGCAAGAGGTGGAAGCCTAACTGAGAACTTTGATGTTACAAGGTTTATTGTAACTGAGTATCTTTGCCTTAGTAGCTGACTCAGCCACATTTTGGTATTTCATTGACCAAGAAGATGCTTTTAATGAAATAAGCAGTATTTTCTTATTTGTGCATCAGGAGGTGCTGAGATTGTAGTGATGGTGGCTTTGGGCTATTTAGGTTTATAAAGGGGGCACTTTTTCCTAATTGCCTATAAAACACTGATACCAGCCCCAAAGATGTGCAGAAGGCATCAGTCTCAAAGACATCTTCACATTTTAAAACATGCAGCTCTACTGCTAGTTTTAGGGGTGGAAGGATTTCTCACCAAACACAGCCATACTGAAAAGTCAGGGTTCCCATATCTGCAGTTCATTGACTGAGCTACAGGCACAAAAGGGACTTCTGGGGACAACTGAACAACTCCAGTACACCCATTATCAATGTGAATGATGATTGCCAATGATACGATTTGGACACTCAGGTTGAGACCTATTTACAAGAGGCCCCTTGCTTGGATATTGGTTGCCTATAATGATGTTGCCAAGAAACAAATAGTCATGGCAATTCTTCATCCAATTTACTACATTTGTGGGACTGGAATGAAGATTAAAATTGTTGTTTCGCACATAAATACAGATAACATCATAGAAAAGGTTAGGTTGGAATGAAAATCTGGGGGTTATTTAGTCTAATCTCAAGATCTTGAGCCTAAACTCAAGGACCCTTAAGGTCTCCTGGACCCCTCTTCTGATGAGAGCTGTATCCTGTGGGATTCTTCCAAGCAGGCCCATGACAAAGTCTAAGGTTGTTTTCCTGGAGTTTGGGGTTGCAGTCAAGCTTTGTGCTTTTTTCCCTTTCTCTCAGTAACCTGAACTCCACCATCTCACAGTTGCTACAGCCGAGGCTGTCCCAGCAACATCTGGCTGGTTCCTCATTTAGAAATATCAGATCCAGCACGACTAGCACAGTGAGACAAGGACTTGCACTGTTTAAGCTGCCTTTCAGAAACAAAACTTTTCTGTGCAGTTTCTGATTTATGAAAGTCTTTGGCATATTCTTCTTTTTGATGCATGAAGACCTGCTCATCAGCTGGAGTAGATAGACAGCTCAAGACCACCATACACACAGCTGAATCTGCTCTGGAATTTTAATATTAAAAAATACAGCCTAGCAAAAGTCCATTATCTGTATGCCATCGGTGTATAGATCAGCATACCAAAACCTCTATATGTGCCTCAGCAAGAAAGAAGGTGATTTGCAGATCTTTGTTAAATATAAAAACCACAGTAAGTCACCTTTCATTTTGTGTTTCCTAATCAGAAAGAGTATGTATGGATAACTGAACCATGAGTGAATGGATTTTATTCCATATCTGTCTGTTGGGAAACTTTCTTGAAGACAACAAGTATTCCTCTCTGAAGGAAAGAGCTTCAATTGTTTTCAAGTTATAAATATAGAAAGCTTTTTTCACACATTTAAACAGAGATTTCCTAGAGGGCTCTTTTGTTGTATCTGTACATTAGAAAATCGACACAGAAATGTACAGTCGACTTTGAAGTTGTCTTTTTCTTCTCAGACACTCAATAATGAGAAATTTGCAAGTGAGGAATTGAGATACGAGCAGTAAATTTGGAAGTTAATCCTTAACTCTGTCTTCTTTTTATTTCTTAAAATGTGTCCTTTCCATGTATAAATGTAATTCTCAAGTACATCTATACAAAGTATAATTTGCTACAAATTGGATTTTTTAATTTTTTTTTTTTTTAACAATTATCTACCACACAGTGCTCTTACTATAGCTTATAAAGACATGAAGTCTTTAGAATTAACTTGTTCTAAAGATCTTATTCAGGCTTTAATCAAATCCAGTGTAAGTAGTGAGGCAGTAGCATCAGTTAATTCATCTTATTGAAAAGAAATCATATTTTAAAGCACAGAGTGGCAAAGACAGGGATGAACTTTTATAACAATTCTGCATTTCTGATGTAACAGTGCATAACCTTGACATAGAATGCAACTGATTGTAAGCTTTAAATATTTAAGTCCAAAGATGGTATACTCTGTGCACTTCCAAGCTTCAGATTTTACTGCTTTCTAAACTCTTTCAAAAAATTTAGTCATTGAGGTAACAGAACACAGGCCAGGAAGTTCCTATTTTCAGTATCACTGCCCATAGAGCATTTACAAGACCTATCTTCTGTGAGAGCAGATACCTTAGACAACTCTGGGCAGGGAGAAGGAAGTTGGGGGGTAGGGAGAAGCACACAGACACTGGCAGACGCTCTCCACAGAGTAATCAGCAGCCTTTTTCCCTAAGCAGAATGCTAATAGCATCATTTGTTTTCTGCTGAATATCTCATGCAGAAGCTGCAGGAAATGGGGATTTGATGCAAGTACAAATGTCAAAGGAATCATATTATGATCTAGACCAGAGTTTTATTTGTTACCAGAAAAGCAAAAGCGGCTTCATGGGTCAAGGGGCAAAAAATAGCCCTTATTTTATAGCCCTTTCTGGTTATTAAGAATTCTATCACATCCACTGTTGAGTAAAGCAGCAACTTGATTGCCCCTGTTCCTGGTGACAACACTTCCAGCTGCTCTGAGTTTCCTTCTCTGCATACAAATTCACATATGCAAAATACTAAGTATTCCCAGAGGACAGTTTCAGGATTGCAAAAGATAAACGAACTGTTGGGATCATCTCATTGGTATCACTCAAGTAGTGCTCCTTCTCTTTAGCCTGAGAGAATGAAGTACAAGCATTCAAAGAAAATCACACACATGTGTCGAGGGGTTTGAACAAGGAGTTTTTGTTCATTTCTGCTAGGGCGGGAACAAATCTGACTTGTTTGTTGCATGACGCCTATTTCTTCATCACCACTGGGATATGGAATCTGCATAACATTTATGTTCTCCTTTGAGATCTGTAGCACTGAAGTGATCTAGAGTCGACAGGAATGGCAAATCAAGTGCATAACCATACTTCTAATGCTGTTTCCACTATGGCTTTGGGACTTCTGTTTGTTCTGGACATATTTTAGGCAATCCAGGAACTTAGTCTGAAACCTCTGTTTTAGTACAATGACTTTTAAAGAGGCCTTGGCTTATTTTAATGCTCATCCTCAACACTCCTAATTCCGAAAGAAAAGACAAGTTTCCAGTTCCAATACTTGTGCTATCACAATAACATTATAGCTAAAAGCAAAGAAACCTCACTCTACAGTATCCTTTAAATTCCACTCTCTCCTCTTAGCCGGACATACCTGAAGAGGAATATATTGTGGTTACGGTGTTCACATCAGCTTCCGTTATGGATGCACAGCTGGATTCAGTCAAGGAGCCTTTGACAGTCACAGGAGCAACACTGGGATGGCGTAAGGCAGCTTTCAGGGGAGCAACATGGTTGTACTGAACAGAGGACAGGCAGCCAGTGAAACCATAGGCATTTGCCTTTGAGACATCAGGGTCCAGTAACAAACTATCTGCAGGAGAACAGAAAAACACTCTGGGAATTACCTGGTTTAGGAAGGCAATATAAAAATGAATATTTTGTTTGTTTGGGGTTTTTTTTGTTTGGTTGGTTTTTTGTCTGTTTGCTTTATCCACTTCTTTTACTTTTCTTCATCCAATCTCAACTTTACACATTCTCCTTCAGCAGTCTACAAGTTCTCCCTCGCCTGACCCATGAGGTTGCCATCCTTAGTCCTTCCTCTACAATGCTGCTTACATTGAATTAAGTTGGCTTGAACATAAAAGCCCGCACTGTGTTTCGTTACTTACCCATTTTCTCTACTGTCTGGACAACATCTAACATACAGGTGCTACCTATGGCAATAACAACAATAAGTAGTAGAGGTAGCAACAGTGAATATCACACAACCTTGGGGATGATGTCCTTTTTCTGGATATGTTAACATCAGTTTTACAGAATCAGAGTATATCTTCAAGGCATTCTACCTCCACCACTCTCTTAATGAAGGGGCCTGCTTTCTACTGTCTACTATACAATGCTTCATGTGGCCAAAAATTGAATGGCTTGCTAATATAGGCTTCTACCTTTTCAAGAGTGTATTTTTCAACTTTTCCGATGCACCTAATCATGTTACAACATTTTTATGAGATTTCCTAGGAATCTTCTTATTTATGAGCCAGGCTCTCACTTTTCCTGCCCTATTCACTAAAAAAATTAAAACTATACCTCTTTTTATCTAAATCAAATCCATTATCTCCATGCTGTTTTCTACCCTTAAGATGTGATAGCACAATTAAGTTATCTGGTTTTCTGTGCTCATTTAAATTTCACAAAGAGAGAGACAATTCAGACATAAATGTTTTTTATTTAGTTCCAAAAGTTTAAATATCAAAGATTGTTTGGGAAAGTCAGTGAAGGACAGTGAAGCCATCTTCTCTTTCCTCCAAGCTCTCATTTATTTACTTTCCAGAAATTGAAATTCATACCGCTCAGAGGTCTGTAACACAATGCACCTTGTATCTAGGTCAATCAAACAAGAAAAAACAACACAAATGTACACATATGGAGTATCAAAACACATTCAAAGTCTTAAAAATTCAGTGCTTATGAAAAAAATTACT
Organism: Ceryle rudis; assembly: GCA_033439905.1. Taxonomy (NCBI): domain Eukaryota; kingdom Metazoa; phylum Chordata; class Aves; order Coraciiformes; family Cerylidae; genus Ceryle; species Ceryle rudis. The sequence continues at coordinate 180,979 of JAAGNO010000600.1, read as the reverse complement.
TATAGCATTTTAAGTTTGGAAATACTAACTAAAAGACTGATTTACTGTATTTGCCATCTTTGCTGAATTTATAAAACCCTTTGTAAACATTCCTACTCCCAGCCCTTCCCGTTTTTCTTATCTTTGACACAAAAGGTGGATTTCTTGGGTCTTTTAAATATTGGGCAATCTAAATTGCTCTGTTCTGCCCCAGTGTGCAAAAGGTAAAGTCTAAGAAATTATTAATTCCTTTTTCATGGTACAGTAATTTGAAAAGTGTAAGATGCAGAACTTTTGAAGGCTTTTTTAAAAAGTCAAATTAAGGGTCGATTCCAGGAGTCTTTTGTCAAAGTAAGCTTTGTATGAATGAGAAGTAGGAGATTTTTTTGTTGAAAGGCTTTGAAATTTGAAAAAAAAGAAATCAAAGAACAAACCAAAACCATTCTCAGAGTCCTCTGGCATAAATCACATGTGCACAGATACATTTTGCTTTATTATACAGATTTACATGCACGCCATATGCATTTCAGAAAGTGGGGCTTTCATTGTGCTCAGCAAGAGACTGGCACAACTTAGATGTGAATGATTTATGCTGCCCTCTGAATTCTTGAGCAGATAATGTAAACCTCCGATTATGACATGGTTACTTCTGTGAAAGGCTTATTAAAGGCCACTCTTGTCACTTGAAGTCTTTAAATCATGATAAAATGTTTTTACAAAAGTTATTTTCACTACATGACATAGTGCTCAGTAAGGGAAGTGACTTGGTGAAGTTCCAAGGCCTGTGTTGAAGCAAGGTCATATGAAACATCAGTGGCTTTCCTCTGACCCTGTTGGACTGTGAATTTTTCCGTGCATTTGTCTGGCCTGGAAAAATCACACTGAATTGCAGCTGATGGCTAGGTCTGATCTTCAGACATTTTAACATTGTATCTGTGTTCTTTGTACTGGAGACCGACTTACTTTGGATGATTTCTACATGGGGGGTGACGAGGCAGTCTTTTTTGGCTTTTGAGTAATTTAACCGTTCATTCCTCACAACTCAAATTTACCAATATTTTTAGGAAGTAATTTTTAATCTTTGTCTGCTGAGTTGTGCATAGGTTGGTCAGGTTTCTTGCTGGGTCCTCTAGCTGCTTCCTGGAAGTTGTCTGCAATATCACAGCTCACGTAAGTTTTGCATTGGTTTTGCTTTCCTGTTCTCTGTGTATTTGAAATGGCTTTCTGTGATAATGAGGATTAAGTCTAACATGTAGCTGTACTTCTTAAACTTTGTTGACTGCATCAACTTAATTTATCTGCTGATTCATTTCTATTCACCACATCCTGTTCTACTGCCGTTTCTTTGTGCACCTCTGTTTTAAGATATTAAATAAAGCAATTTTAAGTCGTAATGTCTTAGTAACGGGGAATTAATTTTCAACATGAATAGAATTGTACTGGAATTCTCTAGGACCAATCATTAATCTTCTCAGCAATGTATCAGTAATTTGTCACAGTAAATGATGAATAATATGACAGGTAAACTGGAACCAAAGAGGAATCAAAATGTTATTTTTGTGCAGAAAGAGTGGTTCAAATGACCTTTTTTCTAAAGATAACACTGGAAAATGGGACTATAAACATTATCCAATATCTTTTTTCTTTTTGTTCTTTATAAATATTAATTTCTTGTCACTCAGAAACTTAAATCTGAACTCAAGGTTTACTTGTGTGCTCATTTACACCCAGAAAGGCTCTTCATGTATTTCTTTAATGGAAATTTATTTTTAATATCAGTGAGAGGAGACATAGCCTTTTATAAATGTCTATGCCCTAATTAATTAATTAAAGTGAATTGCTAGGAAAAGCAAAATGGATAATTTACTCTACATGTTGAAGCACTGGTTGTCCTTTTTTTTTTTTTTTCAATCTGACATACAGAAATATGATTTTTATAGGAGTTAAAGTGCATCCATCACCTCATTTTGCCAAGGTGCTGAACAGCACTGGTATGATTACTTCTTGGATACTGTCACTAAATTTGAGCCCATAACCTTGAAGTAAAAGACTCTTGTAGTCTCCACAGTGCACCTTTCTCAGAAGAGTTGACTAGCTGGTACTGTGTGGTTACCTTGAAAAATATGCTGCTATGTCCTTCAACAGCTTCAGTGAACATTACTGATACTAATCATTAATTCAGAAAAGGCAGAAAGCATGCTTGGATTAGACTGGAACCCACAAAGAGTCAACTTTGGAATAACCTCACTTCCTGGTGTGAGCCTGCCACAAAGGCAGTGATGTGAACAACACAAATTTTTCCTGGTTAGAACCACTGAGCTCAACCAGTTTGGTTCTTGCTTAAGAAAAGGATGAGTTTGAAAAGGAGAAAGGGAAAAGGCATTCAGTGCACATCCAAGACATTCCTGAAAAAGCAAGGGACAACAAGAGCAAAGTAAAGGTACTTTTTCTCAGAAGTTTTCCCAGGAATGAGCAGAATAAGCCAGGATTTGCTTGTCAGCAATCAAATAATTCATGCAAGTGGTACATTTGACAATTTTTGCTTCATTAGGCTTAGTGGAGATAATTTCAGACATGTACTTAGTATGGTTTTTTAAAGGCAGTTTGCCATCAAAAATGAAGCACTGCTTAGAGTTGCAATGTGATATTTGTTACTTGTCAGAGATTTTGACATTTGAATCCTAATCCGTCACAACACAGCCAACCCTATGTGATTTTGCATGAGCTCAAAATATAATCTACAAAAAGAAGAAAACAGGCAAGAAAGTTACTATGTGCGAAAGAATACATGATTTTCTAAGGAGCAGATGGCTAAAATCAGCTCCAGTAACCAGAATTCAGACTAAAAAATAAAATTTCTGGATAGAATCAGATGACCTTGGACACTTTTTTTAGGCAGTATTATCATCAAGAAAATCAGAATATAAGCATGGTTATATGATCATACAGTAAAAAAGTCTGAATAGGTTTGCTCTCTTTTTGTTAAGAGATGTGATGGCATTATTGGCTTAGACCACGGACTGTTTGATGTGCCTGGGGTAGTCAAACTTTGCTTATTTTAACTGCTGCCATTTTGATCCCAAATGCTGCTCCGATTTTATCCTGAAGTAGTCATTTCCACTTTTCTTAATGCTTTACTAGACTACTAGGAGGAAAAAAAAAAATGTTCTTTTAAAGTTGCCCTATAATGCACCCAAGAGATATTTTTCCAGGGTATTTAGGGCAAGAATAGTCTACAGTAAAGAAAATAACTTTGTATTGACTAGGAGAGTCCAGCCAATACCACTTGCAGCCATTGCTGTAGTTTAAAATGCTAGAGCACAATATTCTGAGACTGTGACTTTACATTTCTCAAGAAAATTGCAATCTTGTGAGTTTAAAAAGGGAATGACTTTCCAGAAAAAAAAAAAGGACTTGTCTTTCCCATAGAATCTCTCTAAAAGGAGATACTTCTTTAGAGAAGCTTTTGTATCTCAGTTTATGCCAAGTTAACCCTTCTGATTTAAATATCCTGTTATCATCTCCCCCAGTATAATATCCCTTGTGGAGGCTCTGTGATCTCTCCAGTATATAGATTCCATTTTCTTCTTGTGAACTTTTAATAAGAAAAGCTATTGTAGGAATCATAAGAATTGTACTGCACCTACATAATGATTTTAATAAAATTACTTTCCAGATAAACTTTCTTCTACATACACTTTATATCAAAGCTGAATGATTCAGTGGAAAGACTACTACAACTCGAGTGTGTTTTAGCTCAGGCTTTTAGAGATAAAAAACATCATAATCTTGTGCTAGACTACACAGTTCTTTACATTGCCAGTGTGGGGAGGTCTGCTAATGCATCACTTTAAAGATAGAAGTAAATTAGGTCAGCATTAATAGGTGCTAAAGAAATCTTTGCAACCTTTTTCTTCAGAATACTCTTGAATTTCTTTCAGTGCTATGCTTTTGCCCTGGTATCACTACACAGCTATTATATTACATGGCTCAGAAGCAAATATGCAAACAATGAAATTCACTTCTTTGCATCAATTATTATTTTTCCAGGGACTATAATGGTGAAAGATTCAGGTATGTTGGGGAAGAATAAGAAGTTTTCAAAGATTCATTAAAGTCAACTCCAAAACAAATAAACTATATTTTCCATCGGGATAGCAGCTTTTTATAGACAAAACCTAAGCATATGCAAATGTGTTTCTGAGATCAGAGAATTTTAGAATAATTTCAGTTGAAAGACACCTCTGAAGGTCATGTAGTTCAATCCCTTGTTCAAAATGAAGTCAGCTTCACAGTTAGGTCAGATTGCCAATAGAACTCATGTGGTTAAATACAGCAGCAAAATGTCTGCAAGGAGTACTTAAAGTAAATGAACTGGGACTCTGGTTAAGATTTCACTGAGACTTTGCCATAAACCGCATGACCCACATGGGACCCAAATCCACTACTCACTAAAGTCCATGGAAAAACTCCTGTTGATATTGATGAGCTTTGGATAGATACTTCTTTTGTCTTGCTTCTATATTTGTGAAGAAAAAAAGGACGACACGCTACAAGGTAATATTTTTTCTATTGCTGTAGGATACTGTGAGGATGCATTCAACAAATGTCTGTTGGCTACTTGAATGCAGCTTCTTTTTACTTCCTTGTCTTCAAAGCCACACTTATATTTAGATTGATCTTTCTCAGGTGACTATATGGTCCCATTACTGTGGATCTGAACAGCTCACAGCATTTGATGCTTTTATCCTCCTAGCACCCCTCTGATATAGGGATGTTCTATTATCTCTGCTTTACTGACAGAGAACAGAGCTAGTAAAGCTCAGACTGGTTCCAGTGGGAAGAAAATGCTTGGTTACCTTTATATCTGCACATAAATGGCTCACCCAAGGTCATTCAAGCAGTCTGTGGCAGAGTGACTGTCCCTATGCTTTGAATTCCAGGTGAGCCTCCTTTGTGTTAAATGGAGTTGTTTTGGTTTTTTTTTATTCCTGGAATTCAGAGCTAGGTGTAGTGCAGTCATTGGAAAATATAGCAGATTTGAAATGCAGAAAAAAAATAACAGCATTTAAGTAGCTTTTGAATAAAGGAAGTGTAACAGGTCTGGGAGAGAGTAGAAGGGAGGGGAAAGCACTATTGTTTAAAACCTGATCATTGTATAAAAGTGCATTTTTCAAAAGTTCCTGTTGTGATAAAATTGTTATAAGATTTGATGAATAAGAGATTCCAAGCTTTTATGATGTCCTACTGGAAGTTCACTTTGAGATATCTCAGCCAGTGGGAAATGAATGGTGGAGTTGAGAAACAAGGTGGTATAAGCATCACATTTCTCTGGAAGTTTGGTTTGCTGAGAGGATGAATAATGACAAGGAAGAACTTGGATGTCATTGGTTTAGGTCTCCAGTATTCACCTTCTGGTAAGCCATTGTTAAAAGTAGCTATAGTCAACATCTTACCTATATAATAGTATAAATGATGAATGGACATATTTATGTAAGTTCTACATCCCTAAAATGACATAGTCTAGCTATCTTGACATAGTCTATCTCTTGATACAACAAGGCAATACTCTTGACTTTATAGCAGTTGGGATTTTTTGGTTTGGTTGGTTTTTTTTCCAGCATGGAACATTGTGCAACCAAAGTTTGGAGATGATACAAAATTGGTAAGAGCAGATGGTTGTGCCACCATTCAGAGGGACACTGACAAGCTGGAGAAGTAGGAAAACAGGAACCACATGAAGTCAACAAAAGAAATGCACAGAACTGCACTTTGGTTAGGAATAATCCCATCCACCAACGATTGTTGGGGCTGACCAGCTGGAAAGCTGCTTTGCAGAGAAAGACACAGGGGTCCTGGTAACAACAAGCTGACTGTGAGCCAGTAACATATAAAGAAAAAAACCCAAACCCCAGTATTAGGATTAGTCTGGAATTAAAGTGAATTGCCAGGATGCATTGTGCAATTCCTGGTACAGCAATAAGATCTCCCACCACTTAGCCAAGTTTATGGCTTTAATGTCATTACAGAATATGAACTATCACTATTATTATTACTATTACTAAAACAAAATTCCAATAAGCTTCAGGGCAAGAGAAGAATAACACAAGGATATATCCATCAAAAGCTCTCTGGAGACAAGTCTGTGATGTTCAGTGGAACTGAGTGCCAGACCTCTGGAGCTATATCTGGGCTTTCTGGATTTGCAACAACCTTGTACTTGTACAGCTTACGTATTTTTGTGACTAAATGTAATTTCTCTCCATGATGCTGAGCTGTATTTTGTCAGCTTGCTGGCTACAACTTTATGCTATGTTCCATCTTGATGGTTAGAAAAGCCTTGGTTTATTGATTTGGTATCTATTAGCTGGAACTTTAGGTAGAGGTCATGATGAGCAAATCTTTTAGATTTTCATCATTACAACTGACTGTTGATAAAACAAGATACTTAGCTTATCTCTGACTTGGGCTTATAAATGTCAGGTATCTAAAACTGTCCATGAAGGCTTGGGAGATTGCTGAATTCTGAACAAATATTAAATAAAATTAAGGGAAAAATCAGTTCCTGCCCATAATGCACTTAGTAAAACATGATGCACAATATATACAATTATATTGCACAAGCAGATACTAGATGATGTCTATAGCTTCTGTCTAGCTATCAGTCCCACAGTGCTATTAATAAAACATACGAAATTTTAATAGTGAAACAGATGTCAGGCTTGATATGGAGGTCCAATACTAAGAAATGATGAAAATGTCTATAACCAAGGAAGCATTGAGAACCTTATTGGGAATAAATAAATAAGACACTTCTATAAAGTGATATACTTCATAACAAAACAGAGTTCTACTTCTCATATTTTCAGGCAGAGTTTTCCTGGACTTGTAATGGCTTTGTAGTGTGGAGGTGTAAAGATCAAGAAGGTCCATGCGCAGAGCATGGAGAATTGTGGCCTCGGTGCCATACGCAATATAAATATTCCTTGCAGAATTCAAATGGAAAAGGACTGGGAGAGGATGAAGGGTCACAGTGCTGTTCTTCTTATCATTAGGAAACAGAGGTGGCTTGAGAGGAGCAAGCTGTAGTCAGCAAAATTATATCATTAGGCCAAGATGCCACCCTGTACAGCCACACAGGCAGTATGAATCCCTTTACTGAAAGGAGCAATGGGAGAAGTTAATATTGCTATCAGTGCAAACAAGTAAAGCTGCCAATTTTTTGCATTGATTAGATATACACATAGGAGTACTGGGATGCACACGTCAACTCTGACAGCAAAACCAGCCAAACAAAACCCCAATCCTATTAAAAACCCAACACAGCACAGGTGAAATCCAGCACTATAACAACCGATGATGAATCAGGGATATTTTTAGTAGAACCTACCTGTGACCTTGCCCAAGGTGAGTGATTTGATGGCCTTAAAATCTATCTCAGAAAAGTTATGCTTGAGTTTGAGAACTTGATCAACCTGGAAGAGGTCAACAGAATTAGTTCATAACAACAGTATGTAGACACTCCTAGATCTCTCTGTACTGCAGACTTCTGGGAATGCTCTCAGCTGCAAATCAGTTAATTCTGCCCCCAAGCGTGATTCAGTTTCTAAAGATAGCAAAGTGAATGTGCTTTGATTTTAGCATGAGAAACTGAAAGGTACACCAGAATAGTCATAGAAAGGGCTTTGAAGAAACTTCCCCTGCAGAAAAGCTTAAAATGTTTGACACTGAAATCCCCCCTGCTTTCCAAAATCCATGTGTAGTCACTTCAGAATACACTCAAAGGAGGCCTCTCTAGAAATATATTGTGAAGAATTAGTTCTGCATAGAAGAAAACCACAGTGCAGCAGACAATAAAAGACCAGTACCTGAGGAAAACCCTGGCTTTTAGCATAAGCCTCCTTTCTAGATAATCAGGCCTACCCACCTTAGTTGTGTGATAGCTGTGTTACCATTTTACCACCCAGAAATAAAAACTGTAGAGGACAGAAAACTGTGGTGGTCTCTCTGTTTCTAACTCCTCCCCATTCTACCTCTAACCCACAGCTGTGGACTCTGCCACCCTTCCCAGTTAAATGACTGATGCCCAGATTTAGCCTTTATTTTTCTGTGGTCTGGTATAATTAGCCTCAGAAAAAGCAATAAAATGGTCCTCTTCTTCCTGCCTTGGAAAAAACAGGCAATGCAGGGAAACAAAGCAGAGAAAGGTTCTCATCTCTCATGAGGCTGTCACATACAGCATGGCTTGCTTCTAGCAAAAGGGCAGGGCACTGTCACGCACATGGTGGCTGCACCCTTTGTACCCTCAGCTTGTTCTTTTCTGAGAGGATAAGGCAGCTGGGGTCCCATCTGGCATTGGGACACATACCCTAAATGAATTTATAATCCCAGGTGTTCATTCCTCAGCTGTTCTTTTCCTTTTGCTAGCTTTTTAATGATACATACTGTGTGCTGCCTCTGGGACTACAGGTCACACAGACATCCCTAAGCCCCAGAACCACTCCAGTGGTCCAGATTAACTTCTGGACAAAGGTTGTTTCCTCATTCACAGATTGTCAGAGACAAAGGAAGGATCACTCAACAGAAAACATCACGGTTGTGTACTCTTTGAAGCAAAGTCTGGATGGAGCTTCGGCCTAACCTACAGGGATGTTCTGCTGCTGGACCAGCTTTAGTTGCACCAGGTTAATGTGAAACCTTTGCCTCCTGCTGGTGATCAGGCATTGAAATCAGTGGGTCTGAGCCATGGCATACCTGAATGATGAGCTCTCTGCCTTCTCTGTTAATCTTCACATGGTGCAGCTCTCGGTTGGCAAAATTTCCAGAGTCAATGGTGAAAATGAGGAGCCCATCCTTACTCAGCTTGTATCGGACCTGTAAACTTCCTTAAAAGCAGAGCAAAATTCTATGTATAAAACCTGTGTCAATAATGAGATACTCTTCAATACCTCTACACAATATATAATTCATTTTCCTTTTATTACAGTGGAATAACAAGGTTAAAAAGTCAAGAAAGAGGTTGAAGAGAAATGAAAGAGTTCAAACTGTAATGGAAAGTGTAAAAAAAATAATGCACTGGAAGCGTTTTCCTTCCTACTAGCTAACAAACTCTGCGATGGAGAAACATAACTTAATTGACTAAGTATATCAAAGGAGAGTGTGTCTATCTGCAGGTCAGACATTCAACACTGCCACAAAAGCTGATCTACATTAGCCTGTTAAGGATCATTTCCACCAGAGGGCATGCAGGTCTTACGCTGTTCTATTAAACTGATATTTGTGGATTTTACTATTCCTTTTCCTCAAGACATAATAGACAGCGAAGAAGAGAGTGACAACTGTGAGAACTGCAACTTAATCTCAAAAATTTAAAGGCCCAGATTCATTATAATCTATATGCAGTATAAGAAAAGATATATTGTAAATTACTATGCAAGAAAAATATTTTTACTTTGGTGTTCTAACATATTTGAAGAAATAAATATAATTCATATAAAAATGAATGCCAAACATCTCTTTCAGTCTTCATATCAAAAAAGCATTGTTACTTCTGATAAATAACAGTACCATAACAAATCAAAATGCACAGGAAAACAAGGAATCCAATATCAATTTTAATCCTTCCACAAATGACTACAGGGGAAAAATATATATATACATATATATAATTTAAAAGGATTATTCTGACAAAAATCGTCTCCAAGTTACTTTTCTGGGAATTAAGAAGCAGGAAGGAAAAAATTCTCTCAACTTTTGGAGCTCTTTTTATGCATCATCAACCAAAATACATGGAACAAGTGATACTATAGAGTTAAAAAGCTTTTATGGGGATACTTTGTTATTGTGTTCAAGGAGAAAATGAATGCTGACAGCACCACAACCCTGAGCAAAGGGTCCTTCATTTATTCCCTGTTCTGAACCTCCTATCTCCTTCCATTTCAGCACTTCTATTAGTACAAGTTCAAACTATTAAGTAACACCAGATTTTGCAGAAGGCTACAGGCAAATGTTATCTATGCTGAATGATAGGGACTGACTGACTGTCACTGAAGGATTGATTTGTTCACCCTGTTTTAGGTCTAGGACCAGTCCCAGTGTTTGCAAACGCAACTCTTGTGTGTACACTGCAATGCAGCACCGTGTGAGAGAAGCCCACAGTACACCACAAGCTGCTGCACATGCATGGTGCACCTGCAACATTTTTCAGAGGCACCTCTGACTCCAGAAGCAGACTGGTTGTTTAATGAGGTGAATGAGCAGCCCTGATTGGCTCCTTTATTCGGCTGTATTAATACTGCAAGACTGGTTACAAGTCTACAGTTAGTGAGAGAGAACATGAGGGCAGTTCTTCACAACATCGTGTGTATGTACCTGCTCCCCTCAGCCTTTCAAGTCCTCCCTAGATGTCAGCTCTGTTGTCCTACAAGCTACTGTAAAACCACTTTATAAAAAGCTTTAAACAATGTATAAATTTCCTGCAGAGAGGGAATTTTACCACCACTACACAACTATACAGTGGAGTTGGTAGACCTAGACAGAGTCCAGTTAAGATCACCACTCCTTTTCCCTCACCAGCTGCTCAGGCTCTTAAGAGCTGCACTCGTAACATTCAGTATAACCTAGATGAGCACTGATGCTCTCTGAGCTGTGGAGGACAGGAACAAAGCTTCCAAACAGGAGAGAGAAAATGAACTGCTTGGATGAAGGCCTTTTATCTGACTGAAAGGGTTGCTGGATCAGATGAACATTTAAAGCAAAAAGTAAAAAAAAAAAAAAAAAAAAAAAGGATGTTAGAGGAGAATTTCTGAAGAGAGCTGCTAAATTATTCACTGTGATATTATAAGTCCTGATTCAGCGGGCCCAAATCATATTGTAAAGCTCCCACCCCTCATTGCATAGCCAGGACAAGGAGCTACTGTCTATCACCATTAACATCACACTGAAAGGTCTGAACTTATACCACAATCCCTATTTCTGGTACTGAATGAAAGATGCCTCAGAAAGGAGTAACAATGTAAACATCTTACAAACACTTTGCTCCAGAAAGACATGAGAAAAGAAGCCCAAGTGCAAGGAGGTTAAGGGACCGTCTTCAGACTTAGCTTGTTAGGGCAGTAGA
>JAAGNO010000600.1:153524-169781 GCA_033439905.1 Ceryle rudis | reverse complement strand
GAAAGACATGAGAAAAGAAGCCCAAGTGCAAGGAGGTTAAGGGACCGTCTTCAGACTTAGCTTGTTAGGGCAGTAGAAGTTGATGAAAAAAGAGAAAAGTTGCCTGGCCCTGCACACCACAGCTGAGGTGACCACACAGAATAAGCTGAAACTGAGATATGATAGTGTAACAGATTGGTCCAAACTAAACATCATCGCAACAGAAGTACTTAGGCTGTCTCCTACCTGGAGCCTTTCAAAGAGGCATGTGAAAAATGGAAGAAAGCCTAGATTCTATCTGTGACCTTGTACTAGTTGCTTAGTTTGCAAATGTGAAAACAACTTCTCTGATCTTTTTGAATGCTATAAACATAACAGTATATGAAATATAAATGGTACTACTATATTCAGATGATCATCATAGGAACCAACACATCTGTGTTCAAAAGAGAGCCTGCAAGATATGCAGTCTATCTAGGTTCTCAGCTCTTGCAAACAGGAATTTACACATTCACTTCTCTAGAGAAATATTGATTTTAAACCAGACAGCATCTGTTCTATTTGCTAGGAGACAATGAAGGAGGTTCTTGATATCCATTAAGAACATATCTTACTTTCTATAGTGGTACAATTTTACCTTAAATCATTTAAAGAGATTAGTGAAGAGCATCTTATCTTATCAAATTGCTTTGAATTCCAATGGTAACTATTTTTGGATGGCTGCTCTTCAAAACCATTGAATTCAAGTTGGCATTTTGCCTGGGGTCAAATTTGCATTAATATAAACCAGAAGTATGTGAGCTCATCTCCACACCAGTGTAAGATGGTAAGACTGACCTGATTTTGACTTGCATTCAGTACCAAAACTTCATCTGTTTCCAGAGTACAGAATAATTTGTCTGGCAGTTTACACTGCCATTTTGCTGCTTGACAGGCAAAATAAATGAATTATTAATTAGGATTATTATTAAGAATGTTTTTTTGTCTTCTGAATTTTGATTATCTGGTCCACTGACTTTCACCATAGCATCAGCCCAGTATCACTAACTGCAAATAAAAATCTCTGCATAAACCAGCTGGATTCTTCCTGTTCGCTATTCTCTCTCCATTTTGCATCATTTTTGCCTCTCAATAGGGAGGCATACTAATAGGTGCTCACACTAATCATGAGCAGCATAATTTCTGGCAGCCTTGTTGCAGTCATGCCTGTCATCCTCTTTTCAGCTCCCTGGGTCTGAGCATGCACACCTGAAGTGCCATAACGCTCAAGCAATGTACTGCCTGTTGTGTTTTCTTCCTTCTCTAATGTATGGGGAATTGCTGGAGGCAATTTCTGTTAAGTCCATGAAAGAGAAAGGCAAGGAAAGAGAGAGGCATCATGTTATTTGCCTTGGGCTAGAAAATTGTACTAGGCATATTGCCCCAGCAGTTTTAGGTAAGGGTAGATTTATGCTTGCTTATTTAAGTCATCTCTTTTAGCTTCAAATTCTACAGACTGCAGATCAGCATGGAGATATGCTGAGCTAGCTCAAAAACAGCCCAAAAGGGCAGCAGACATAGTTAGGCACAGTGTTACAGAGCACAGTGTGGCCTCTTTCCATCACTTCTGGAGGAAATGAGTCCACATGGGCTCACATGGTACAGTGATGAGACCACTGCCAGTGTCAAAGCTGGCTTGCATCACTGTGGTCTTCAGTCTGTAACCTGCAGTTGTAATCCATGACTGTAGAGCTGAATGACATCTCTCTGATGATATCAAAGAACTACAGAGCCATTTTAACAGGATTCCTGGGGGTTCTCTTGTGCAGAGGAAGTTCTGGGTAATAGAGACCAAAGGGCAGTATTTATGCCATCCCATGCTGGTGACTAGGTTGGAGATGACTTTTCTGAAACAAAACACTCCCAGAACACTCTTTCAGTGGTAATGGAGGCCAGGGTTAGTACTTGCTAGTGGTACACTAATGATCAGAGTCAGCATAACCAACCTCCGGGCAGCTACAGGAATAGTAGCATGATGTCTTAAAAATGCTTCTATCCTTTAGCTAAGGACAAGAAAGATGTAGTAGCAGCTCCTAAGTCTAGTGGCAGTAAGGACATTAAACTGGTTAGAGATTTCAAAGTGTTCAGTCTGAAAAAGTAAAACATATTCCCAAGTGGCAGAGTGTGAAGAAATACCCTGGCTGTGATGTTACATATTCTATGGCCAAACACTTTTCTGATGTCAACAGGAGAATCACCTTTCTTTTGCCTGTACAGTAGTGCCTGAGTGGAATGTTGGGAGAATCTGGTGGCTTTGTGGCCTATGCCCACTTGCTTTACATTCCTTCTGGACTGCCAAAGCTTGTGTTAAAAAACAAATAGTAAATTTTAAATGATCATCTGGAAAAGGAAGCAGAGGAAAATGTTACAGAGAGTGTTCTAGCTCAGGCAGAAGACTTCCTGGCTTGAAAGTTCTCACTCCATGCTAGATATTTGACAAAAAGGTTAAAGCAGCTCTGCAGAAAGCAAACAAACAAAAAATGATACCACGAATCTGGTCTACAGATCCATCAGTCATAAGCAAGGTTCCTGTCACTCATGTCACCAGCAACACAAGTCTTGTGTCATTTAGTCTTGAAGAAAGAAACAGCAATGAAGGGAATGACATGCCCTTGGAGTTTGAAACTTCTTTGCAAGACCTTCATTTACAGAAACTGGTTTTAAATGAGCCCAGATTGAACCCAACATCTCTGCCAACTCAATAGCATTTTTTAATGACTTAAACTCTCTGGAGCAGCTGGTAAGACACCTTGCACCATTTGCAGAAGCTGAGGTTAGTTCAAGGAGCACATGTGGGTGGCAAAAGTAAAACTTTTATCACCACCATGTAACATTAGGAAAAATCATTTAAATCAGGGAAGCTGACAACTCTGATTTGGTAGAAATGTGTATGCATAAAGTAATGAAACACTGCATTAATAAAAGGGCTGTGGACTATCCCTGTATGTCCCCTTGTCTCAGAGGAACCCAAACCAAAGAAGTTTGGAGACAACAGAACCTCTTACAGCTGTCTTAGACTGGCAGTCACCTTCATCAGACTGTAAGATGCTAATTACAACCCTGCATCCACCCTCAGCACTCACTTGAGCCACAGCTGAAAGAGAAATTAAGGAAGGCAATCAACTAAATAAAGGGTGGAATATACTAGTGAGGCTATTGACATTACTATTATGGAAAAAGAAATAAATGTAAAAATTTAAATATTTAGCCTAGAAAGCTATTTACAGCTTATAAGGTAGAAATGTTTTTTTCATTCCTGATCACAGAACAGTGCATGAAAGTTTTCAGTTAACTCTACCACAAAATATCTCTCCAGCAACATACACATCTTCAGCATGACAGTGTCCCTCTTCATAGCCTAGATATGTAAAAATGAACCACCATTTTCACAGTAGCAGCTGGCTAAGAAACCTGCTCTTTAATTAGCAGCTTCTCCCCAGGGGTATTTACTCAGTAAATTTACTCTTCAGTGGAAATGTCACTAGTGATTTGGAAGAACAGGGCCCATCTAGTGGTGTTTTAAGTAAGAAAGTACCTGCATATTTTTAGGAGTTGACTCTTGTTATTTGTTTTGCATGGAGAAAACAATGAGGTGAATATGCTGAACATGTTTGCTGATATAATTACTCAGCTACTGCATTTGCTTAGATGACACTGTTACATAGGTTTTTAAAAAAAAATCTGCACCTCAATTTTTTCTCATAGTAGTGAAAAAATAAGTGCTTATTTGTATGCCTTCCACTCAATGCTTGAGACTTTCAAGAATTAAGGATCATATTCAGGACATCTTATATTAAAAAACAAACAAACAAACAAACAACAAAACACTTTCACATTGCATTTCTTCAACTTAGAATAAAAACCACCACATGCACAAGCCCCTGAAGGAGCCTATCTGGAGGCCCACTACCTCAGGTCATTTAGAAATCCTGATAGGAAGCTGGAGACATATTGAGAATGTCACTTAATCATCAACAGATGAAACTAGTTCCCTTATATGACTGACAAATGTGTTTAACCTTTGTAGACATCTCATTCCCACCAGTCACCAGTTGGGTTTTCATAGGCTGACCAGCAATTAAAAAGGCAGTGACAAATGCTTCTTGCTCCAAAACTAGAAAATATTGCAAGTCTAAAAGATGACCCAGAGGACCACTGTCATAGAGTTCCTTATGCACATTCTGAGTGGCTTAAACACAGGGCTTACTCCAGTGATTTTAAGAGGAACACTTTTCTAAACAAAACAGTCTATGTCCATGTCAATGTAGCTGGGCCTAAAATGGGAACAGGGATAACCCATATGTCACGGGTGATGGTCAGGGCGGCCCCTTAGACCTTTAACAGATACTTTCTGTTAACCCCCTTCCCTCCCCAAAGAGGAAGAGAAAGGGAATAAGGGAGAGAGACTTAGTGATTAGAAAAGGAAACCAGATCAGCTTTAATGAAAATAATAATAACAAAAATGGAATATATACAATATATATAAAACCAGTATTGAATCCAACTCCTCTGATGGTAATTACATCACCTTTACCACCGATGCTGTGCAGCAGACACCGGAAGAGTCCCAGACTGGGCACAGCAGCAGACAGAAGCAGTGTTCAGGAGACGGATTCTGGTACTGGACTCAGGAACACACAGATCAGGATCGAATGCAGAACAGAGTCCTCCTCAGATGCTCCAAGGAAAAAACCCGAAGAGGACCCAAGCCAAGCTGAGCAAAGTGGGCCAAGAGGGCAAAGAGAGGGGCAAGACCCTTGTGATCTCTCAGCTTTATACAACTATGACATATATGGGATGGAATCCCTGGTTCGTCAGTTTAGGGTCACCTGCCCTGTCCACTCCTCCCTGCAGGTGTGGCCTTTTACTTTCTGCACTCCACAATGTGGTACACAAGATCCAGCGGTGTCCTTGGTCTGCACACCAATCCCTGGTACTAACACTAAACATGGGGTGTTATCACTGCTAGAATCAGACACTGTCTGTGAAAACATGCTATTAACTTCAGAAAAGTGCAGTTAGAAGAACTGAGCTGAAAAGTAAAATCACTGAACAGAATTAATTCTGTTCTCACTCAAACCAGGACACCATAGATGTGGGATAATACTAAACACTGTCTATTCAGTTCAGCTCATGGGTAAGCATATACTGTAGTGTATTTATGTACCCTGGAGGGACAGAGCACTGCCACAAATTGGGATCTACCAGCTTGATGACTGCTGACCAATTGTCTTCATTCTTTGTGTTACAGTTTATCTGTTACTGAAACAGATGAATATTAACAACCTTTGGAAAATTACATGAAATCTCTGGGTGAGCAACAATTTAAAACCATACTATTAGTCATTATCATTATTCCATTCCTAGATACCTCTTTTTTGGAGAAGGAACTGGTTGCTTTTTCTTTTACAAAGTGATGCTATATTAATTAACTTTTTTCCCTGAAGGTGACTGAACGTAAACATGTAGTTAAATCTCCTTGAAATTACCTGTTTTCTGACAGTGAGGTTTATTCTGGTAAAATTTAACCTATATAATTTCTACACATTCCTTGGAATTTTGAAAGTCACTTCAAGATGCTTCATTAAGAAATCATGATACTAGTGGATCTTATGCTCAGATCTCTCCTCCTATCTTTAAACACACACTGGATGCCATTAGTCTTCTCATGGTCAGACATTCCATAAGCCCTACATTTTACTCACTTTTATAGGTAGAAGAATCTTGCTAGGCTTTCATCTCACTCTGTACTTTTCATTTAAGACTAGCATAGCACCCAGGCTGGCAGGAAGAGCTTTTATTCTTTACCCAGTGAATGAAATAAAAAGTATCATCCTATGAATTTTATTCCAAAAGTTCAACCTGGCTCTACAAATTATGCATCACTAACTCTGTGTGAACAGCTCACAGGCAAAAAAGACTGAGATCCTCTGCTGTGATACCCTGAGGAATTCATACCAACCTGCCCTCACCAAAATCCTGGGTCATAGTTTTCATTCTTTCCCTAATATCTTTCAACAATTCCTCTTTCAGTTTTGGCAGTAGAGATAACTGTTCAAGCATATAGATAAATTGTTTCATGCTGACCCAACAAATAACCATAATGTTCAGCTATAAGAACATGGAAAAAGACGGCCTGAACAGAAAAAAAGAAACAACCAACCTGAGCACTACATGATGTCTGTTGAGCAGGAGAGCAAGCAACAATCTTTTAAATAAAACAAGAGAAAAATAATTGTATACCTCTCTTCTCAAACCTTCTTTTAACTCATAATAAAGACAGCACAGAACTTTTTGGATTAATAGGGTTTTGAGGTTAATGATCCTTGTTTGTGTCTATAGATACTGCCTGTCTGGTCAAATATATCTGGGAAACGTTCTGCTCCTATGACCAGTAAGTCTGAGTACTGCTTCTTTCATAGGCTATGCCAGCCTCTGGGACTGGAGAAGTCAGGTCCTTTGATCAATGTCCTCCTCCTGATTATAGCAAACTCTCAAGGAAATACTTGATTTTCATAATAAGCCACAACTACTGGCATACAAAGAACTGGCTTGTGTTCTTAAGTCATCTAACAGAAAAAATTAGAGGAAGGATGAAACATTTACTCAGTAACTATCCTACTGCAAGAACCATGGTAGCATTGTGATGACTTTTCTTCATGCCTATACAGTTATACTTTCACTACATTACCTTCAAATGTATACTTCTACAATCTTTCACAGAAGAACAGAATGTTTGAGGTTAGAAGGGAGCTCTGTGATCATGTTGTCCAACCCCCTCCCATACTCAAACAGGGACACTTAGAGCTAATTTCCCAGGCACATGTCCAGATGGCTTTTGAATATATACAAGGAGGGAGACTCCACAATTCTCTAAGTGAGATATATCAGTGCTCAGTCACTCTCACAGTTCAGATGAAACTTCATGTGGATTAGTTTGCACCCATTGCCTCTTGAGTCACCTTGCAGTGACATTCGCTAGCTCTCTTAGCACTTGTGCGTGCATCCTACCAGGGCCTGTGGATTTATGTATGCTCAGTTTGCTTAAGCGTTCCCTGATCTGATCCTCTTCCACCAAGTGTACATCTTCCTTGCTCCAGACCTTTCCCCTGGTCTTGACCTGGGATTCCTGAAAGCCAGGCTCACTTGTAAAGACTAAGGCAAAAATATCCAATTTCATCAGGCAAGAAGAACAAAGTCACCTTTTCATTACCCATCCAGCATAACTGATGTGTTAAGAGAAAAATTAACATAATCATAGAGGATACTACTAGCAAGATTGAGAAGCAGGTTTGCTTGGACTCAGGCTGGCCCTTCCAAGTATTAGCTTGAGCTCTGTGTTGTGTGGAAACAGCTATACTGCTCTAAGGCAGCACTTGAACCAACAGTTCTGCTGGACTACAGCTCACACTACACAGCTCTCTATGTCCCCAACACAGATAATTCACAACTTCAGAATAACTGAGAAATTATTACTATCAGCCCTCATCTAAAAATTATTGAAAAGCATACATATATCTGCAGCATCCATTTAAATATAGGACTTTGTAACCCTCTGTCCTTCCTCCCCGCACCTTTCAGGACAGCTCCACAGAAATCAAACACTAAAAAATGACTTTTCAGCTGCAAAACACAAGCTAGGAACTTAAGTCTTCTAGGATATAAACACCTCTTCTAATCAAATGGGAATGTATGTTTTCTTCCTAGCTGATTATATGAAACCAGTGGTCTGGAGTTTTATGCCAAATACCAGTAAGTTCAAAGTCAGCCTGAATATATGCAGAGCACAGATCAATTATTAACTGCACACTCAGCCTTTCCTGCTCAATGTAATCCAATTACAGTTCACTTGTTTTTACCCTGTGGGTCTCCAGAACATCTCTTGACCCTTCAGTACAGCAAAATGATCTTCATGAGTACAAGCACGTCCATGAATTCAGCTAATGAGAGAGATCTTTCAGTTCTCTCCTCTTGGAAAGCAGATAATGAAATCTGCCAGAGTTCTTGGCAGAATATTGTGGCTGCTTCTTCTGTCCTTAGTTTTACACACTTAGAGATTTAGAGTAACATATGCTAAAATAAACAAACAAAAAAATGGTTTTGGGCACCAAGTCCACCTCTTCTCTCAAAGACTTTTTAGTACTGGATTTGAACAGAAAATTCTAATTAGCATTCTGATTTTCTGTGAAGCATGCTTACAGAAAGAAATCATCTAAGGGACAACAGACATTTCTAACCACAATTTAAATGAAGAACTGACTGGGAGATCTGCCACCCCAACCCCTTCTACTCACAGTGCCACAGCCAACCTGCCATTTACGGGCAACTGGAGGAAAATGTCTTTTACATTCACCATTCCTGATCAAACTCTTACTGGCCCCTCACTCAGTAAATAAGATGAGGTTTCAGGACTAACTACAACAATTACTTGAAATTAGAAGATATATAGTCCTATTTGCCATATGGAATCATTTAATGGCTGTGAACCAGGGCTAGACTGGGAACAATTCTCAGTCACTCACAGACAGTTGCTTGAAAACCAGTCCACCATTTTAAGTCACATAAACTGCGCAGGTTGTTCAATGACTGTTGAAATCTGTAAGCCAGAAAGTGTTCTCGAAAGATAGGACAATTGCACTAGCAATACCATAGCGTAGAGGGCCTTTCTGAAGCAGTTCTTTATGGCGTGTGGTACTCGCATCCCACACCTAAAATCTGCAAGGTGGTAAAGCAAAAGAACCAGCAAACTGACTCCCCAAGCCCACCCCACTGTTTCAGTAAATCCTATTTTCCCTAATTATTTTAGCTCTGCCCCATTGAACTGGAGTGCACAGCATGAACAGAATCAAAAGATTCTTTGCCTCAAAGACTCAACTAGATTGTTTACCTTTCTTTACCAGTGAATGACAAAAGCTTTAGTTTTGCTTGTGAAAAGTTGCTGAAGATGCAGCTCAACAGACTCACAAAGCAAAAACAATACAGAGAATTTACATGTCTTCAACAGTCTTCTTCTAACATAGAGACAGGAGGAGATTACTGTAGATTTCTAGTTTCTTGAAAAAAAAAAAAAAATCAGTAGCTTCTCACTGATGACATTTGCTTCTTTTTTGCAGTGTTGATTCAGTTCACCTCTACTACCAGTTTTGATTTCTCTTCTTATTTACTTCAAATATCAGCTCATTTCAAGACCTTTTAGGACAGGGCAGTGGAGTTGATCTAGGACCTGCTACTATATTCTGATTATGAGAGACCCAACAGAATAATTACTCAAGCTGTTGCCATTTGTACTTTTGTTTTTAACTGTGCCTTTTTCGCCATCTTTAATCTTTCCTATGCAATTTCAGTCTTGCTTTCCAAATGAAACTGAGAACAGAGCTCACTGTGATGGCAGTTAAGTACTGGATAGAAACAAAGAAGAAAAGGGACTTAAACTGTTTAGTTTCTTATGAGATCTGATAATAAATACAGATAAATTTTCAATTACTCTAGGATAGTTTGAGATTCTATCTTTTTTCTTTGATGCTGGCTATCTGCTGTTTTTCTAGATTAGGAATCATATTGTTTCCATGGAGAAAGCCAACAAAGCTGAGGTTCAAAGACTCAGGAAAACATTTTCTAGGGAAAACATACTTCATCATATTCATACCACATTTGATTACTTGCAGGGGGAAGGAAGAGTGGAGAAAGAAGAAGCACTAATAGTTCCTTAACATTTTTCTCCCCATCAATTATTGTCTTTAGGGATCATGGCAAACATAATACTACTAAGGTACTGGTAACTTGGTGAAATCATGTAAATGCAAAAATGTACAGTAAAAATTTACCCTGGGAAGGAAAACTTTGTTTTCTTGGCAGTAGATTCCCATTATGTGAATAACTTGTGAACTGACACACTGAAATGGCTATAATTAGAGATGTTTACCCATTTTCTGTAGCTTAGTAATGACCACTGTAATTTGAAATCTCTACAGCACTGATATTAAAAATGCACTGCCAAGTATTACAGTACTGCTAATCTTCTGGATGTGAGATCAATAGAACTATGTGAGCTCTACATAGCCATCTATAAACACATACACATAACCATTTATATACATGTATAGTTACCCATCTATATACAATATATACACATCTGTACATATGTGTAATTTAAAAATCTATGGGTACGGTATGTAAGACTGGGGAAAAGAGGACAATGCTAAGTTCTTGCATACACTTTTCAGAGGCATATTTATGATTTAGAAGTGTAAGTATTAAAAATGGTGGAAAGAATCCCTCGGTCATCTTTAAAAATATCAGCTTTCAAAAACTTACCCATAAGCTGCCAGAACATAGGCCAGTTGATCAGAAGTAGGAACAAACTTGTGATATAGTTAAGTTCTTTGGGTGGGAACTGTTCCTGAAGATATTAGCTGCTAGGCACTACTGAGCATCTCCTTTTATAGAAGAAGGTCATCAGTATAAGTCTAGAATTGTAACTTCTACATTGACATATGGTGATACCCAACATCAGTCATAACTTTACTTCATGAACCACCTGCCCTCTAAGGCTCCAAGCACTAGAAGGGTTTTCTGTGTGGGCAGCGTTGATCTGGGTGGGTAAAACCATGACTGGGCATGAGGAGATTTTATTTCCTTTCCCTGACATGACTCTGGCCTGTTGCGTAACTTTTAATGAATCATTTCACCATCACAATTCTACTTTCTCAACCAATATGTACTGTATCTTCTAATGATATGACTTTCTTTACAGCCTGACAGTGCAAAGTGTGTTGGGGTTAAATATGATTATTTATTAATTTTACTAAACCCAACTGATTTTACAGGAAACATTTAACAACTGACTGGATTAGATCATAGCTGCCTATACAAGTTTACTTTCATATAAGCCCCTTTTGATATAGTCTAACTATGAATAACCCTTATAGACATTTTCACTTCTTTTATGGTAAGTATTTAACATGGGAAGTCTGAATTCACAGAAAAAGTGACAATGAGAAGACTTTTATTAACTAATAAATGGACTAGTTAATTTGTGAATAATAGGAAAGAGAAATAATAAGATAAATGAGTAGTAGCTTGAAAAATACTCACAGATGGTGAAGTATTGAAGTATATATAGAGACTGTTCCAATATAGTTTCTTAAAAAGTGGAAAAGATCTTGGGATTATCGCAGAGAATATTATTGCTTACCTCTTAAGTGAAAATGCCTATTTCCATTTCACCTGGAGCCTACACTATACTTAACCAACCAGTTATTAAGCAGGGACCTGCTTAGGTCCTACTATACACTGTCAAACTCAGCAAATTTCCTTGAAGAAGAGCCAAATAGAGAGAAGAAATTCCACTCACTTTTAATGCTACAAAGGACACTGTTATTCACAGTCCAGTAACTTTATGGCAGGCATAAACCTCTTGAAGGAAAAAAGAGTAACGTATCTGAACATTATTTTCATTGGAATAATTTCAATTCCAATGAGACTAAGAAATAAGAGGATGAGATTTTTAAAATTATTACATTTAGAACAAAAGGCAGGGGATACACATGACTGAAATGACTGCACTGAAAGAAGCAGAAGCATGCAGAGAGTAACCCTGAAAGAGACTTTCAGGAGATAACCAAGGTCAGCTAGTTATCTTAATAATCCTTTGCATATAGTGCTACAGAGTCCAGAATATAGTCCAGAATTTTGGAGCCTGACATCTCACCAACCCTCTAAACTACTGTTATATTAATTTTACAGATGAGTAAGTAAGAGGTACAGATCTGAGAAAAGAGACATTGTTTAAATTGCCTGAGTGTGCTGAGAGCTGCTCCACCTAATTTCCAAAAGTTCCTGTCTCTACCTGAACAAAAGTGGAGATCTGCAGATGGTGCAGCTGCCAAAATTCAAAGCCTATCTTTGTTCCTGCTGAGCTGCTGCAAAAGATCCTGGGCTCCTCATCCTAGCCCCATGTCTAACGACCATTAAAGTCCCACCTTCCAGAACTTCACAATTATAGCTTGCTTATACCTGTATTTTGTCAATAAAAGTCATTTGACTCATGCTTCTAATGTCATTTTTCTGGCAGCAGAAAAGGTGATTTAAATGTATATTACATTTTTATTTGCTTTAGGACTATTTTCAATTGCCTGAGTGGCATGAAGAGACCCAAGTGTAATTGAGAAGCACATTCCAAAATTTGACTTCAGCAGGGGCTAACCTCTGACACCCTGGAGCTATGCACTAGAATATCCATATATCTGAAAATCATAAACACTTGCCTTTGAGAGCAAATCAGACATGGAAATCTAGGATTAGACGGGAGATGAGAGAAGAGACACATTTTCCTTGGTAGTTTCGGTGCCCTGCTGTGACTTCACTTAGGGGAGAGAGGTCCAGGCTTATACTCTCACAGCCAACCCTCCCAGGGACTTTGATACTCATCCCATGCCAGCCTGAATGCTAACCCCATGACATAACCAGGAGATTAATTACTGCAAAACCCATATAGAGGATGAAACCACTTTTTTTTTTTCCTTCTTATAGTTTCATTTGAATGGTGCTTGAAAGTTGAGCTATTTTTGTATTTGCAAGGCTTCAGAGTGGTCTGGGTCATTTGGTCAAATGTACATATTCAATCACATAGCATTAACTCTCTTTTGTTCTGCCACAGGCTAGTGACTCACCAATGTGCTTATTCATCACTTCCAGTGCTCTAGTATCTGAACACTCTTGAATAATTCAATCATTTGTCTGGGATAATGTTTGTCTAGAGTGAGATTTCTGAAAGCAATGCCAGGACTCAGGAGCCAGAGTCTTACTGAAAGACATGAGGCCTATGCCCCTAAAATCTTTACATGTTTTTAGAAAGTCCCTATACCATGTATCTTTTAATAAAAAATGGATTTACACCTGATATTTTGGTCAGGGAACCTAGAAAACTTCAACATTTTCTGGCTTTAATATCAGGGCATACTGGCCATATTCCATTGAAACAACCCAGCAAAGAGCAATACATGTGCCAAGACAGAATGCAAAAGATAAAATTATCATATATTGCAACACCTAGTGTTCTTGTACATTCATGGTATTTCTCATTTACTTATATTGAAGGCCTACTGGATCTCAATGTGGAATAAACAGCAAGGAATTGCTATGTACAATCTTGCCAAAGTCAAAGAACTTTTTAATCCCAAATAAAATGAGTATTCAAAGACTGAATAGGCAAGTGTAGCACTGAATACCAAATAAAGGGACATAAATTTGCATGAACTGAATACCATGAAGTTGATAAAGTTGCAGACATAAACATGAGCTTAAATCAGTGCAGAATTCTATACTGTTCTCACAGAACCCCATGGTTACACTGGTCTCCCTTTGGTAGAAAATCAAGAGTACTTACCATTCTTGGAGAGAATCACAGCCAAATATTCATGAAAGTAGGTGTTGATGTACAGTAGAAGGCTTGGAGCATGTGCCGTGAGAAAGCTAAATGCAATATTTTCCTTGGACATGACAGCATCCGCATAAATGGCAGAGCTTGAGGTGCTTGCATTTTTTGTGACAGGATAAGGTTCTTGGAAAATATAGGTAATGGAAGTGCCAGTTTCAAACAATGCAGAAACCTCTGAAAACATAAACAAAGGGAATAATTGCAGCTACTGCATTTTCAGATCTCCCAGACAGACATGGACGTGTGCTGACTGCCTCAGAGCAGAATACCACAAAATGCCCCTGGACAAGCTGACATTGCAGTTTCTTAATCTGAGCAGCATGTCCTTCCTTACAGTCTGTTTGTCTAGCACTGAGAAAGACAATGTATGGAAACAGGACTCTGAATTCAACTATTTTAGTGCTGGAATCAGAGCTCCACATGATGGAACAGGCCAAAATGTCTGTCAGCCAAATAAATGCTCAGTTCACCATCTTATGATTGCTGACACGTAAGGCAATATTCTCTTATTCCCACAGTAGAGACAGTATGTTTGCCCTTTTCAGTCTCCTTTTTAAACAAATTCATTACAAAAGCAGCACATTGGCTCAAAGTGAGCCAGTAAGGGAAGCTGTCTTTGGTAGCTCCAAAAGAAGAAAAACATTTATCTGTGCATGCTTGGATCCCAAGAATTCATGCTTGTGTTTTCAACAACCACAACCTAGTTTGGCCATGACATACACAGATGTGATAGCAGCATTTTTTTCTCATGTGAGGCACAGTAAAGTCAGGATGGTGATATCTTCAGCTACAGACTGGCTGCAAGTGCTGTCTCCAATAAAGCAGCTTCACCTCTACAGCAGCGTCTCCTAACAGGAGGCTATGTGGTTATTTGCTATACCTCTCATGGCACTGGTGCCAAATCCTCAGCTCATAGAATTAAGCATAGTTCCACAGACTCAGTCAGTTTACACCAGCAGATGATGCCATCCACTTAGTAATCCTGCTGAATTTTGAGGTGAGGGGCAGCCATGGAAATTAAAACACTCACATTGCACCTTGCTGTTACTGAGAGTGAGTTTTGTTGGTTCCTTCCTCTCACAAAAAGCATGCTATTTAAACTGCATGTTCTTTATTTGCCCTGCTTCTTCTTCCACTGTTGGCAATATCTACAAGCCACCAGGAAGTTTTAGTGAGGACAAGCTCACCAGAGACTGAACCATGCAAATCAGTTTTCTCCTGAATGCTTCATGGTTATT
The DNA here is from genome assembly GCA_033439905.1 of Ceryle rudis. Lineage (NCBI taxonomy): Eukaryota > Metazoa > Chordata > Aves > Coraciiformes > Cerylidae > Ceryle > Ceryle rudis. The sequence goes on along the minus strand of JAAGNO010000600.1, from coordinate 155,087 downwards.
TTTAAAATCTCTTAATGTTTGCATGGATTGTCACAGTAACAGGAAAAAACCAAAAACAAACCACATCAAAAGATCGCCTCTTGTCACACCATCACTCCAAAACTCTATAAAGAAAAGCTCCCAAGATTTTGTTAAGATGGACAAATGTGAATGAGGTTTAAAAAGAATCAAATGTAACATTTAGATAAGGTCAGACAAATGGTACAAAAAATTTCAGCCCTATTTGTTAATATCTGGTCCAAGTTATACGCAATCGAATACAGGAAATATAGTAGGATACAGCTGGTAAACTTAAGAGCGTAACTAACACAGTTTTAATTTCTGAGGCCATCACTGAAGTCAGCAAAAGGAGGCATTATAGCCTGCCTAAGGCAAATAGCAATGCCGGAGGGACAGCTAATATTAGAACATCTCGTAACACGGGGGACACCAAGCTGACATGAAACTTTGCTGTGATTCAGAGACCACTAAGGGCCAAAGTTCACTGCTTACCTTCCTTGCAGAAAGGTCCTTCATAGGCTGAGTTGGTACAATCACAGGAGTAACCATTATACTTCTCCACACATTTGCCTCCATTATGGCACAGGTTACCATAACTGCTGCAATGTCCTGGACATCCAGGTTTAACACCAGCTGTCATTTTAGCTCTCTCTTCAAGGTCAAGTTTCTGTCCATTTAAATGCAGAGATCGAATGCATCCCAAAAAGCCCTTTTGTCTGGAAGCTGTTCCCCCTGAAAAGAGAGAAGAAAGGACATGCTTTCATTGGTGAATCTGCATGGTAATCAAAGCCCTGAAGACCAATCCAGAGGTACAAATATGAATCCACAAAACGCAAAAGAAATATTATCTATCAATGCATACAGTAGCAAAAGATAACAAACAGATGGACAGCCCTGGAAACTAAAGGTCTGTATTTATCTTTATGAAAGGACTAAAAAGTTTTGTGTGACACTTTCTTTTTGCCCTTCTTGTATTTCCTGCCTTATCTACTGCCCTGTCTGCAAATTCATTTGGGAAAACCATTAGCTTCTTTATCATATGTCTGCATATCATCTAATACATGAGAGATGTAAAGCTAAAATGCTGGGGTTTTCTTCTATTTGTTGCCATAGTACAGAGTATAAATAACACCCTAATCCCAACAGCAGGTGAGTTACACATGCTGATGAGTCCAAATAGCAGGGGTGAATCATGTTCAGTACCAGGCCTGCTGGCTGAAGGTAAATGACTCAACTCTGAATTTATGCATGACTGCCCAACCTGATAGTGCATGTGAATGGCAGTTATAGGCAGGAAACATGAATTCAGGTCAAAGTTGTGTTATTTATTATAATTGTTAAACATAACTGCATTTCTTCCTGAAGACCAGAGATGTGTGGTTCTATGTAAGAGGGCAGTTCAATCTCCACAAGCTAACTAGCTTCTTATCTGCCCAATGAAATTGCTGTCACTGTTATAATGTTGGCCTCTGAGAATGATAATAATAAGGATTGTTAGAGTACTTTATGAAAATATCACAATTTTTCTTATTATAGGCTCTGTCTCGACATTGCCAATGTATT